>JAQOOD010000001.1:15240037-15498131 GCA_029633175.1 Citrus glauca
AAGAATTTCTTTTGGGATGACCCATATTTGTTCAAGTATTGTGCGAATCAAATTTTCAGACAATATGTCTCAGAAAGTGAAATTCACAATATCCTTTCATTCTACCATGAACAAGCTTGTGGAGGCCATTTTAGTGCTAAGAAAACAACTACAAAAGTTTTACAATGTGGTTTCTATTGGCCAACTATATTTCGAGACGCTTACACTTTCTGTTTTTCATGTGATAGGTGTCAACGAATGGGGAGCATTACACGAAGGAATATAATGCCACTAAATCCAATTTTAGTGATTGAAATTTTTGACATATAGGGTATCGACTTCATGGGACCCTTTCCCGCTTCTTTTGGCCATTAATACATATTGGTTGCTGTTGACTACGTATCGAAATGGGTAAAAGCAATTCCATGCAGAACCAATGATCACAAGTTGGTGATAGGGTTTTTGAAAAGCAACATTGTCTCGCGCTTTGGATTCCCTCGAGCAATAATCAATGATGGTGGTGCCCACTTTTGTAATAAAGCATTCAAAGCTCTTTTGACAAAATATTCAATCACTCACAAAGTGGCAACCCCATATCATCCGCAAACTAGTGGCCAAATGGAGATCTCCAATCGAGAAATAACGCATATATTAGAAAAGAAGGTGAGACCAGACAGAAAAGATTGGTCATTAAGACTTGATGATGCATTATGGGCATATAGAACAGCTTTCAAAACCCTAATTGGGATGTCACCCTACAGGCTAGTATATGGAAAAGCTTGCCACCTACCTGTGGAACTCGAGCATCGTGCATATTGGGCCATCAAGAAATGCAATTTTGACATGCAACAAGCCAGCTCAGAAAGAAGATTATGACTGGCAGAACTTGAAGAAATTCGCAATGACGCATACGAAAATGCCAAGATTTACAAGCAACGAATGAAAGTCTTCCATGATAAGCAAATTATGAGAAAATCTTTCGCTCCAGGTCAGAAAGTGCTTTATTCAATTCTCGTTTGCACCTATTCCCAGGTAAGTTACGCTCTCGATGGTCTGGTTCATTTATTGTTCATACTATTTTTCCACATGGGCAATTGAAATTAAGGATCTAAAGAACGATGTCACATTTAAAGTTAACGGTCAAATATTAAAGCCATATCTAGAGTACCAACCACATGGAGAAGACACCGAAATAAATTTGAGTGACCCACCAGATTTAAATTGATTTTTTTTCGTTTCGATGGTTTGATTTTTCTTTCTTTATTTTTATTATTCTTTTGCTAATTGAAATTTATTCTTGCATAAGTGTGTTTGTTTTACCATTAAGTTTTTTCTTATCATTTTTAATCATGAGTCTTGTACGTAGACCGTTCCTCCTGATCATTCTTAAACTACTACAACGTATCAAAACTCATCTCAAAAGGCAGATTCAATCTTGTAAAACACATCGCATTTAGGCTCTATAACCACCAGAGTTAGTAGCCTATGTTGAGGATTTAGAAAGCCAACTCAGAAATATTGAGAGAAGTGTTTACGACATCCAGTTGGAGCTTGAGATAAATTCAATAAGAGGACGATTTTAATTTTCTTTGTGTGCTTTAGTTTGTTACCCCGGTAAAGTGGCGGATAATGGTACTCTGTGACAATCAAGTCGGTTATTTCAGTTTTCCTATAATAACTGATATTCTGAGGTGAAGGTATGAAAAGAAACGAGATTCTAGCGAAGCTTCACAAGTGATTCCCTTCACTTCCTCAAAATGCCCTCCTTACGATCTATAAAGCTCGGTCCGAACGCATGCAATTGCTCATGAGGAATAACATACTTGCTGACATCCGTTGGTTAATCGAGGCGAAAGTACGATTGGGAGGTGAGTTACCTCTAAAATTTATTGCATACATGCCTGGTTGTGGTAAAGGAAATTATGCAAGAAACCGACGAGCTCAAAGAATTTATGTTGCTTGTCATAAGTGTGCCAGAATGAATTAGAATAAAAACCCATGTTCTTTAGGAATGGTGTCTGATAACAGAGAAGATAAGATTCAATTTATTAGGGTGGCTTGAATAAGGATTCATTGGATGATATCCTTATGTCTCTTGAAATGCATCCCAGTGGATATGTGCAAGGAGCGATTCTCCAGTTATGGTCATTATTCCAGAAAGAGCATGCACGATATAGTCTCGGGAATCTGACTATAAACGACCATATTTGCCAGTTTCTAAGAAAATTGGATGGGAAACCTATTCTCGACCCATAGAGGGCGTTCAAGCCGTTTCTGGACGTAAAACCAGAGGAAGATATGAGCCACAGTCACAACTATCTGTAAATATCCTTTTACTTTACTGTTATTTTTTTCATTTCACTGTTGTTTTTTCATTTGCATTATTGTCTTTAATAATTTTATTACTATTTTTTTCCTTTTTACTGTTTACTTTTTGACTATTGAGCCACATGCTTTACGCGTTATTTGACAATGACATGCCACCTCATACACAGTTGTGAGTCCACTATCACCAAGATTCTTAAATATGACTTTTTGTTAAGCGCTCACAAATTATTTTTGAGAAATATTCCAATGGCAACTACTCCCAATAAACAAATCAAGAACATTTGTGTGCTTTCTGGATTTACCTATGGCAAACAAAAAGAGTTCGTTGATGCAACCATAGATCTTGGTTGAAGCATAGCAGAGAGAAAATTCTACTTGGTGTATGGAGGAGGTAACCGAGGGTTATCAAAATTGGTCTCAGAAGTTACTTCTGCCAGAGGAAGCCAAGTTTTAGGCATCATCCCTAGAGTCCTAAAACCTTTGGGTAGTGTGTTTGACTCATCGACTGGAGAAGAGTTAGTCGTCTTAGGTATGCAAGAAAGAATAATTGAAATGTTTAATCATACTGATGCTTTTATTTTTCTTCCAGGAGATCTTGCAACACTAGAGGCACTTATCACACTAGCATCTTGGGCCCATCTGCACATTCACCAGAAACCCATTGGTTTGTTAAATGTCAATAATTTTTATGATGGCTTTATCGCATTTCTTAACCATGCAATAAAAAATTATTTCGTTCCTTCCAAAGCGAAAAATTTTTTTATTTGTGCTTACACTGCTAATAAGCTACTTGATATGTTACAAGCTTATAAACCGGAACCAGACCCCTGGAGCTTTGTGTTGGAGCGTTCAAATGATGATGGTAACAGTATTCGCTGTAAGAAGTACAAATTAGAATTAACTCTCTACGTGTAAATATTTTCTTCTGTGTTGCACTACCCAGGTGATGTCTTTTAAACTTTACTTCTTTCCTTTAAAACATTGAGGACAATGTTTCGTTCTGGTTGGGGGGAGGGAATAGTTGACAATTGTGGAATATTGGTTAAGTTTTTACTAATTTTTTGTTGTAGAAACTAATTGTTTCTAATTTTTTGGGTTAAAGATGGTTGAATATGGAGTGTATTGACTCTAGAAACGCATCTTCATCGTTTAAAAAAAATTAGATATTTTCTTTTTCTTTATTATGTTTTGATGTTTATTTTTCTTCTTTTTTTAATTTCTCCTTTATAAATATACATTTTCAAAAAAAAATTGAGCCAAAGATGGCTGAATATGAAGTGTAGTGCCTCTAAAAACGCATCTTCTTAAGTTAAAAAAAATAACTTTCATTTTTTATCATTTCCTAATTAGTTTTTCTACATCATTTTTAAATTTCTGAATGTATATTTTCCTTTCATGTTTAGAATAGGCTGGGGGGTAGGGTGTTGCTTAAAAAAATTTGATTTATTTTAATATTGGATGACATGATGAATTTCAAATTTTAGTATTTGTATTATCTTTAGTCTGAAGTGATGTTACGCTATGTTTGCTACTCTACATGTTGATGTCGGAGACAAATATGAGTTGCTTGAAGGAATGAACATGTCATAATAAATGCCATGTGAGTTTTTGAGCCTATCATTTTTCTTGGAAAGTAACCCTTTTGCCCATTCTTTATACAGCTTAGCAGTTTATTATTGTATACACGATCTCTAAATTTCTTTTGAGTTAACCCTAAAAAAAATTAAAAATTAAAAAAAAGAAAAAAATGTGTGTTGCTACATTTGGAGGCCCATCTAATTAGTAGATATGGAAGATTATTTAGAACCCTAAAAGATGATGGAAAGGCCATCTTTGATCCGTTTGAGCCTTTCTAGCCATCCTTTTATCAAATTTGCATAGTTAACCCTTTTGAGCCTTTAAAAAAAATATTTTATTTTTCAACTTATCATCTTGACCCACTCCGATTTGGAGTATTACCCAATATCTTACAAAATCCATCACCTATTTATGTTTGAGAAAAATGTGAATAAATATTTTGTATAGTGAAGTTATGCGTAGTTCAAAAAAAATTGTTGTTTCTTAAAAAAAGAAAAAGAAAGAAAGAAATTGTTATTTAAAAAACAATAATAAGTGAAATCCACCTTGCAACTTCCAAAAAAACAAAAATTCCTCTGCATCTGTCTCAAACATACACTTTGTTTTTCATATTTACCTTCTTTGTTAGCCATGTCCATAGCCTACGTTATGTCCTAATAAAAGTCTTTCTTGATTTTAGGGAACTGTAGTCTGAAGTAGAAGCTAGTTATATGGGCTAAAAGGATGTAGTGATGCATAAAAAAAATAAATAAATAAATTGGGTTGACTAGCATTTTTATTTGACTAGAGATCGTCTTATTTCTAAGCTAAGGGCATATTTCTTTCATTTTGGTAAGAGCATGTGAGATCACTCCTTTATTATTTTCTCTCAACTACCATTCATTGGAGTGACTATTTTATTGGGTTTAATTTCTTTGTGAGAGTGTCACTACTTGCAGTGAGATTTTGGGGTTTGACATGTCATTCTTGAAGGTAGTTACGACAAAATCTACTAGGCTGATTCATGTGAATGGTTGATGTGGGTGTGATGTTTCTTTAGACTTGAGATAATGCTTATACTTTGATTTGATTGTTATCATTCGTCTAATTGAATAACCAAGAGTGTTTAAAAAAATTATTTTTGAATTTTGTTTTCGTTTTATTTACTAGGGACTAGCAATAAGTTAATTGGGGGGTGTGTTGAGTATTAGAAAATGCATATTCACAAAGGAGAAAACCATTATTTTACATTTCAAGTCTTACTAACAACCCTTATTTTTATGTGTTTTAGTTTTTTATAATTTAATTATGTATATTTTATTTTAATTAAGTATTTTATGTATTTTAGGAGCATCATAGTTATTTCACAATAAATGAGAGATCAAATGGCAAAACAGACATAATTTTTGAACTCAGGACGGTCGAAAACCTTAGGAGGAGCTTAAAAGAAAAAATGGCACTGTTCACATGTACGGCACTATTTACATATACGGGTACTGACTAGAAGAAAAAAGATTTTCTAAAGATATTTTTTTCGTAAAAGACTTTCATTCGATTCTTATATCTGTTAGCACTGTCATAAGCATCACTCTTAATCTCTTTTAACTCATTAAGCTAAAGATTTATATGACCACCAATCTTGTCCAAAGAAAAATTAAATTTCTTAATCACCCAATATTCTCTATGTTCTAATTCAATAGGTAGATGACAAGCCTTACCATAGATAAGTCGATAGGGAGACATTCCTGTAACGATTTTAAAAGATGTACGGTAGGCCTATAATACATCAGTAAAAGACCAATCGTTTCTAGTAAGGTTGACTATTTTCTCAAGCAAATGCTTAACTTCTCTATTTGAAATTTCTGTTTGGCCACTCATTTGTGGATGATAAAGATTAGTAACTTTATGTGTGATGCCATATTTTTTCATTAAATCATTAAAAGGCCTATTACAAAAGTGTTTTCCACTATTACTATTAATTGCACTGAGAGTGCCTAAGCAAGCAAAATATTTGCTTGCAAGAATTTAATTACAATCTTATGGTCATTTGTGTTCTACCCATTTAGACACATAATCTACAGGGACAAGGATGTAAATATTACCAAAAGAATTAGGAAAAGGTCTCACAAAATCAATGCCCCAATGATCAAATACCTCTATAATTAAAGCAGGATATAAAGGGATCATATTCCTATAAGAAACATTTCCTAATTTTTGACATATTTTACAAGAACTACATTAAAAATGGGTGTCTTTAACATTGATGGCCAAAAAAACCACATTGTAAAATTTTTGTTTTAGTTTTCTTTACACTAAAATGATCGCCACTTGCACAGTCTTGACAAAAGGAAATAACATTAATTTGTTCACTCTCAGGGACACATTCCCTAATGGTTTGGTCACGATAATACTTGAATAAATATGGGTCATCCTAAAAGAACTTTTTAACCTCAGTTAAAACTTAACACGATCCGTCTTTGTCCAATTGGTAGGCATTTTACCAATAGCAAGATAATTCAAAATATTAGTAAACCAAGACAGCTGGCAAATAAACATAAGTTGTTCATCTGGAAAGAAATCTCTAATGGGTACTAGATCACCAATAGACTCTATGATTAACCTAGACAAGTGGTCAATTACAACATTCTCAAAACCTTTCTTATTACGAATCTGAAGATTAAATTTTTGTAGCAATAGTATCCATTGAATTAAACGAGGCTTAGTATCATTCTTAGAAAGAAGATACTTAAGTATTGCATGATCTAAATAGACTAAAACCTTAGACTCTATTAAACAAGCTCTAAACTTATCTAAAGTAAATACAATAGTGAGCAACTCTTTCTACGTAGTGGAATAATTGATTTGAGCATCATTAAGAGTCCTACTGGCATAATATATTACATAAGGTAACCCATTTTAACGTTGACCTAAAATAGTCCCCATTCCATAATTAGAAGCATCACATATAATCTCAAATGAAAGATTTCAATTGGGTGGTCGAATAATAGGTGCTGAAGTAAGTGAGGTCTTTAGCTTCTTAAAAGCATGAAGACAACATCATCAAAGACAAAAAGGGTATCATTGGCAAGTAAGTTGTACAAAGGTCTAGAAGATTTACTACAATCTTTGATGAATCAACGAAAAAATCTTGCATGACCTAGAATGGACTGAATTTCTCTCATGGTGCATGGTGGAATAAGACTAGAAATTATAACTACTTTTTCCTTATCTACCTCAATTTTATAATGTGATAGCATTTGTCCAACAACAATTCCTTTTTTAACCATAAAATGACATTTTTTGTAATTTAATACATGGTTCTTTTCTTTGCACCTAATTAAAACTATAGACAAATGGTGTAATCTAGACCCAAAAACTCAAAAATCATCCATGACTACCTCTAGGAAAGATTCTAGTATGTAAAAAAAAAAAAATACTCATCATGCATCATTAAAAGATAGCAACGACATTACTTAACCCAAACAGTATATGACAGTAAGCAAATGCTCTAAAAGGACAAGTGAAGATAGTTTTCTCTTGATCTTCACGTGCAATAAAGATTTGGTCATTACCTAAATAACCATATAGGAAACAATAATAAGCATGACTAGCTAACCTCTCAAGCATTTGGTTCATAAAAGGAAAAGGGAAGTGATCTTTCCTAGTAATAGCATTTAACTTTCGATAATCAATACAAACACGCCACCCAGTTTGTATTCTAATAGAGACTAACTCATTATTTTCATTTTCTACTATTGTTATACCAGACTTTTTAAGAAAGCTTAGACAGGACTAACTCATAACTACCAAAAATTGGATAGATGACTCTAACATCTAAAAGCTTAATCACTTCTACTTGGACAACCTCTTTTATATTAGGATTTAACGTTCTTTGTGCATCACTTGTAGGTTTGGCATTTTCTTCTCAGTGAATCTTATGCACACACTAATGAACTTATCCCCTTAATGTCTATAATGGACCACCTTATTGCCTCTTTATGTTCTTTGAGAACTCTAATGAGCTTACCTTCTTATTCAATGTCTAAGTCAGAAGCTATGATAATAGACAAGGGTTTAGATGATCCTAAAAATACATATTTCAATTAATCTAGTAATGGTTTTAGGTCCAACCTTGGTGGTTTCTTTATAGAATAGAGAGGTTTAAACTTAAAAGATATAAGAGGTCCCATTTGGTTATCTATTTCTCGGTATCCATTAAAAAAACAAAGCCTAATAAAGAATTTTCTCCATCAATCATGTTATCTTCTCCTATGTTTAGGAAAGAGTGAGTTAAACATTTTCTAATTGTTCATCTTCATAAAAATGTGCAAAGGAATCATTTACTACATTGCCTATTAGATTGACATTTCTTACATAATTAAAATCATCTATAAAAGGTTGTTGGCTATTTTTTAAACACACTAAGTTCCATAATCATATTTCTAAATGAATTTTTCATGACACCATTACGACAACTAATAAGCGCATAAGTTATGGCGAAGAAAGATTGACCTAAAATAATAAAAATTAAAGAACATGGGTTCTCTACAAGTTCAATGTCAAGAACTAGGTCGACAAGGAAGTAGAATTTATCTACCTTGACAAAAACATCCACTATAATCTCTTTAGGAATGTTGGCAAATCTATCTGCTAATTAGAGCGACACATGAGTGTGTTTTAAGTCTCTTAATCCTAATTTCTCATAGATAGAGTAAGACAACAAGTTAACACTAGCACTTAAGTCAAGTAAAGCTTTATCAAATGCAAGATCTCCAATGAAAAAAGAAATTGTAAATGAACTAGGATCTTTATACTTAATAGGAATTTTGTTAAAGAGAATGCTCCTAACTTTTTCAATTAGGAATGCTTCTTGTGGGACACTAGTTTTACTTTTTACCGTATAAAGATCTTTTAAGAATTTAACATACGGAAGTATTTGCTAAATAGTATCAAATAAAAGAATGTTTATACGAACTTACTTAAATATTTCTATAATATGATAAAAATAAGTACCTTTCTTTTAAGGGACAAGCCTTTAAGGGTAAGGAGCTTCAGGATTACAAGGCTTGGTCTGAATTTCATTCTTATTAGGTTCACTCAATAATGGCTTCTCAATTGGAGTCAATTGATTTTCTTCCCTAGGTTCAGGACTTCTACATGATTATCAATTGCTTTTATAGACCTAAGAGTAATTATAGTTTTAGCTTCCTCATTAGAAATAGATGATCATCATATTTCAATTTAAGTTTTAGGATTAAGAATTGGTTGACTAGGTAGTTTTCCTTTCTCTCACTCTGCAATAGTAGTTGCTAATTGACCTAATTGATTTTCAAGCTTTCGAATAGCTTGATGTTTGACTATGAGACTTTTTGTGCTAACTAAATGAAATTTTGAGTTATATCCTTTAAAAACGGTTTTCTTTGCTGGGGTGCAACAAATTAAAACATAGATTGTTGAAAAAAATGATATACTTGGTTAGAAGGGACAAATTATTTATCACACATGCTAAATTGCTGTCCTCCTTGGTTTGATATAGGCTGGTTTTATTTCGAGGAATTAAGATGATTCCTCTAATTAGGATTATACATGAGTGAATATGGACTATTAAAAGATTTTTCATATCATTATAAGGCATGTACCTGCTCAAAATGAGCCTCTTAATAGGTTGGCAATGAAGGATAATTTTGTGCACTATATGGTAGGTTGGAATAAAGAACGTAAACCTCATTAACTACACTAAGGTGATGATTCATTGATTAGTTCAAAGTTGAGGCATCTAATTTCTTAGAAAGAGTAGCTAGAGTGGTTTAACATCGAAATCATCCTTAACTTTATATAGGCCCTTTCCAGAAACTTGAGTTGATATTTCTCTTTGATTTAAAAAATTCCACTATTGAGAATTCTTGTAAAGCGAATTCAATAAATCCCAAGAAACCCCTTCATGTTAGTTCAAAAACTTCCTATCATTTATAGATTCTACCATATGACAATTTGATATAGTTAGACCATTATAAAAGCATTGTATAAGTCTCCAACTCTCCAAACCATGGCGGGGACACTTAAGGAGTAGGTCATTAAATCTTGTCCAACATTTATAAAATTGTCCAACCTCTTTTTGATAAAAATCACTTATCTTTGTACTAAGAGCATTTGTTTAAGCTATAGGAAAAACTTGGTGAGGAACTTATTACTCAAATCATCCCACATTGTAATTGATCCAGCGGGAAATAAATTCAACCAAGCTTTTGCCTTGTCTTTTAATGATAAAGGGAGCATATGAAGCCTAATTGACTCATCATTGAAATTTTAGAAATGGAATGTAGAGCATATGTCAAGAAATTATTTAATATGCAAATATAAGTCTTCTCTCTAACCCATAGAAAGATGGTGAAAGCTTAATGACAGCAGGCTTAAGTTCAAGGTGTGTTGTTAAAGTTTGTGGCAGCATAATACAAGATGTTCCATGTGCTATAAGTGATGAAAATTATTTTCTAACGGTTTTCACTACTTACATTAGTGGTAGTACTAGCAATACTCTATTTGGATCATCCATCATTTGAGAAGAACTAGCTTGATTTATCAATTTTAAACTCTTCTTTTACTTAACAATTTCTTGAATTGCTTTTCCAAACACTCATAAACTAACTAGATTGATTTTGAATGCAAACCAAACAACAAAAAGAAAAGAATGTGGTTGCGTGCAAATAATTGGTGTCCTAAAAAGAAGTTATTAAGTTATTCTACCTTATGTTATGTCATAAAATCTAGAGTAATCTAAACTAGAAAACTAAGTTTTCATAAAACTAGAAAAAGAAAAATAGAGAAATAATTAAACCTACAGTAATGAAAATAAATGAAATTTAAAACAAAATAAATCAAACAACCAAACAACGAATTTGAAGTCTAATCTTAATTTTTTTGTGCTTTTTTTGTTTTTAAAAATAAAGATAATAAAAAATTATAACCAGTGGAAGATCAAATCAACCTAGATTAAACTGACTTTCTGCCAAAATCCTTGGAAATAGCGCCAAAAATTGAAATTCTAGTTATGCAACCCAAAAAGGGGGTGAATTGGGATTCTAAAAATTGTTCAATTATAAAACAAAATACAATGCAAATCTAAAACAAATTTAAAGTAATAACAATTAAATCAATCACAATATAAAAAGATAAAGGAAGAGAGATTCAAACACGACGATTTTTACATAGTTCGGCCAACCTCGCCTATGTCCATGCCTCCAAGCTTTCCGGACTTGAGGATTTCACTAAGTCCCCAAGGCTTCAAATGCTTATACTTGACTTCTAAGGTGTCCATGAACCTTTACAACAAGAGATTATCCTCAATCTCTTAACCCAAGTGTATCCCAACACTTACAATCACTCAAAGTAAAAGATTACAAATTGTTTTTCTCTCACACAACATTTAAGATTACAAATCAATGACCAATGTGTGAATAGATGAAGCAAGAATGTGTTTTAAAGCTCAATGAAGATTGTATTCTCAAATATAAGCTCAATGGTAGTGTTGTGATCAATCTCTATTTGAATTTGAATGAGCTTATTTATAGTTGGAGCTGAAAAACTAGCCGTTACAAATTGTCTACCTGAAAATGGTTCGCTATTATCCATTAAAAGTTAATTGTTTAGGCTGGTCAAAGTTACCATTGTACCAAATTTCAAATAAACGGTTTGCCATTTAGGCTTACCTTTTCGTTGTTAAATTCCAGAGACCTGTAAGATAAACTTCAGCTATTCATTTACACTAAACAGTCAAATATTTGCACGAAATGACTTTTTTGGAATTTATCGGTCTGCTGTTTGTCATTAATGGTTTGCCGTTTGTTTCCAATAACCTGCAAAATAAATTAGCCTTATCCGTTTCTGTTAAACGACGTGAGATGAGTACAATCTTCCATTCTGGATTTTATCAGTTAACCGTTTTAATAAACGGTTTGCCAGTTAATTCTAGTAACCTTCCCAGCATTTTGTGTTTTTCGTTTTTCTTAACCGATTAGAGCTTAAAATATTTTTTACTCTCTGGTTTAATCAGTTAACCGTTTAAAGGAAAAACAATTCACCGTTTATTTCCAAAATCATAACTTTAGCTAGATATTGTAGAGAATCATTTTCCAATTTGAAATATAACAATTATCCAACTTTTATGAATATAATTAGAATGATTATAAGGCTTTCGTTGATTAATGAATAGCTCCAACATTTTAATCAAAAGCATTTAAAGTTTGTTATTATCAAAATCAATATTATGAACATATACTTGTTAACAAAAATTTATTATGCAAAATTTTAAAGTGACAAGCACAAGAATCTTTAAATAGAATAATGACAATAAGGTCAAACTGTAACATATGCACTTTGATTTTCTTAATTAAGTGTATGATTTAATTTTTCTTCTTTGAATCGAGATAAATTGAGCGCGATTAAAAGCTCGAGTAATCGGAGTTTATTTTCGTTACGGGTCCAGTATAAGCTTAAGTTGTATTAAGCTTAAGTAAAAAAAAAAAAAGAAGCCGGGTTTTATATTTGGACGGGGGCAACTATTTTCATTTTTGGAAAAAGAGAGAGAAAGAGACATAAGAGAGAGAAAGTTTGACTCGGTTTGACCCAAAACCCGACCCGGACCCGCGACCTTGACCCGGTCGGATCTCACAATTCCAACCACCTCACCGGCCGAGCTTGGTACCGATCTGAAGCTTAGAAGCCGACCGTCGTAACCCAGCCGCCCTCATTGCAGAAAAACGTTTGGAACGCACCATTTGAAGCTCGAAAACCTGCGGCCAAACCCGTTTTCGTCGCCGTCGATTTTGCCGGAGTTTGGGCACTCGTCCAGCTGGGTTCTACTCCTCACGTTCCCAGTATCATTTTTCGACCCATCTCGTCACCTGAAATGGCCGGATTGCCGCTAATTAGCTCTTGGAAAGCTCACGGTTTTGGGGAACTCGATCCGCCGCCGGCACCGCGCGTGGGAACTCACGGCCACCACCATTGGACTCACGGAGGTCTAAACTATCAGACCTAAGCTCCTCATCATCATTGACTAAAACCCGGTCACCGTTGATCGACAGGGGCAGTTCGGTAATTTCATAAAACTTTGGGGCGAATTTGTAATTTGTGAAATCAGTGGATAATTTGGTAATTTGAGGTTAGGGCAGTAAGGTAATTTGAGATTTCGAGGATAATTCGGTAATTTAAGTTGTTAAGGACATTTCGGTAAATTTACGCTCCGAGGGTAATTTCATAATTTCTTGCATTGTGATTATTCTCGTGATCTAAATTGAGAACAATTTGGTAATTGAAGATTCTGAGGATATTTTGGTAAAATAATGATGTTGAAGACATTTTGGTAATTTTGGCATGTAGGGGTATTTTGGTATTTTTGTACATGCGGAATAGTTATTGTTGATAAATATTCGTTTCGAGAATTATTATGTAAGATTAGTTGTATTTCAAATTTACGGAGAATTATTATGTCGTTTCCTTGATTAGGAGGATCCGCGAACGAGAATCAACCCGCGGACGTTGTTGATACCGAGTCGGGACATCGTCACTGTGAGTGGAAAATACAAAACCTATTTCCATAGTATATGATGATTTTATGATACAGTGCAGTATGTTTTGATAAATGAATATTTAATGTTTTGATTTACTGATTTTCTAGAAAATTGATTTTTATCTATGTGTTGAAATTTATTGTGATTAAGAATAAGTTTGATTAATGACTATTGTCGTTTTTGAGTAAAAGCATGATAGTGGAATTGAGTGGATTTGAGATATCTTGAAGAAAAAGAAAATAAGATTTCAGATGTGATTATATGTTTATGTACATGTGTATAAAATGTTATTTGAGAAATTATTGGACAGTACCCTTTCTCTCCAGATATAAAGAAACAGATAATATGATATGAATGCAGAGATACAAATGAGATGAGATAGAGGTCTTTGGGGCCCATCTGAACACACATAGAGGCTTTGGGCCATGTGTTTGGGCGTTTTTTGCCTTTTGGGGGCTTATGCATGCAGTATGATGATTACAAAAATACAGATGTTGAGATATATGAGATATGAGATGAGATTTTCCCCATCTATTCGTTGTAGCTCCGGGGCATAATGGTTCCCTGATTGCCCGTCCGTCGAGGTCCGAATAAGATGATATAATTCCCCTGGGTACTTGTTTGATGATAACTTTTGATATACAGTATTTGATACCACAAGTATTATGATTCCATCGATTTTATGCAGATTTATGTAATATAGTATTTCAGTGCCTGATTTGAATTAAATATGTTATCTAAGTTCTTATGATATTTTGATGGAATTGATTTGAGAAAGAGTAAATCATTTTAAATAAATTTATTTTTCGAAAACTAGTATCCACTCACTGAGTTTTATACTCATCCCGTTGTTATTATATTTTTCCCCCCACAGGTGATTTGTAGGTACATCAGTTGACCCAGTAACGGTAGTTAAATTTGAGATTATGGCCACGTGATGGTGCTAGAAGTCGTAGATTTCATATTTTGATATTTGGGATTTTGTGAATTGTATTTATTTGTTATATTTTGTCATTAAGGTGAGCAATTATATTTTAATATTAGAATGATTTGTGTTGACTTGAGAATTTTGTTATGAAAGTTGGATGGATATTGAGTTGTTTTGGGAGTAGACTTTCCTGTCGTAGCTAGAATAAGTTTTATTTTTATTAAAGTCAAAATTGATATTTTGTAGGCACCATCATGATTCGTCGTAGCAGTAGACGTGGCCGTGGTCGCAGCCGTACTAGACTAGTAGCTGGGTTGACTCCAGAAGATGTACCTGCGGGGGAAAATGATCCCGTAGACAAAGGAATAGTTGAGTCTTTAACGCACGAGTTTGTGCAACAGGCACAGGAAATGCTCCGAATATTGAGCAGTCAATTGATAGATTAGCTCATATTGTAACTATAGTAGTACAGAATCAGACTCATCCGCATGTCGGTCATGTAAATACTATTGAGCGTGTACGAAGTTTAGGGGCAAAGATTTTTAATGGTTCTGGTGGTTCACCTGAGGCAGAGTCGTGGCTTATTAAGTTAGAACGTATTTTTAATATGATAAGATGCTCAGAAGAGGATAGACTTTCATTTGCCACTTTCCTACTTGAGGATAGAGCTTATCATTGGTGCCAAACAGTAGAGCGTAGATACCAAGGGCATGTTGCGCTTACATGGGCTATTTTCTATAAAGAGTTCTACGATCATTATTTTTCAGCTGTCTATCAAGATATCAAACAGAGTGAATTCCTTCGGTTGGTTCAAGGATCCATGACAGTACAAGAGTATGAGAAGAAATTTTTGGATCTTTCTAGATTTGCAACTTCAACAGTTGGTGATGAGAGGGAGAGATGCAAGCGTTTTGAGGAGGGCCTCCAATTTGAGATTCGCACTACTGTGACAGCATCATGGTACACTGAGTTTGCTGAGGTAGTTGAGGCAACTAAGAGAGTAGAGCACAATATCTCTGAGGGACGTAGAGTTCAGGCTCTGAAATAAAAACGTAGCTAGGGTTGGACAGAGGGTGGCTCGAGCAGCAGACCATCGAAGAGAGGCTCACATACAAATTACTCTGTTGGTGCGCAAAAGAATCAAAGTATGAGTAGCAGAGGAGATCATAGACAGACCACCAGTTATAGTTCGGCACAGCCATCAGTGGGAGTAATGTTAGAACTCTGAGGCAGTATGACAGGAATAACGGAGGACACCGTAGGAGTATACAGCAGACCTCTTGCCCTTCGTGTAGCAGGAACCATCAGGGCCAATGCTGTATGGGAGACAATGTGTGTTATTTATGTGGAAAACCTGGACACATTAAAAGGTTCTGTCCCACTTTATCTCAGGGTGACAGTTCTACCCGAGGGACAACCTCACAGTACCAATCTCATTTTGGACCAATTTAGAGTCAAAGGGGTATGCAGACAGGGGGTTCTATATCTAGAAGTCAGGCCACTATTCCAAGTCAGAGAGGTCAACCTGGTCGACCTCGTACTCAAGCTCGAGTCTTTGCCTTGACTCAGTAGGAGGCTCATGCTACACCAGAAGTTATTATGGGTATATTATCTATCTTTGGCCAAGATGCTCATGTTCTTATTGATCCTGGATCCACACATTCTTTTATTTCTCGTGCATTTGTTATACATTTAGAGAGGGAGCCTGAATTGTTAGATTATGATTTAGTTGTTAGTACACCTACTGAAGGGTCACCACTTGCCGAGAGGGTGTATCGAGATTGCATGATTCGATTAGGTGAGCATGAATTTAAAGCGAATTTGATTATTTTAGACATTCGAGATTTTGATGCCATTTTGGGCATGGATTGGCTTATATCTCACCATGCTATTGTGGATTGTTTCAAAAAAGAAGTTGTGTTTAATAAGCCAGGAGAAATTGTGGTGAGCGTAAAGTTTTACCCTCATGTGTCATATCGGCCATTTAAGGCAAGACGCTTACTAAGAAAGGATTGCTCGGCTTATCTTGAATACGTAATAGACACTGAAGCTCAGGAGTTGAGATTGGAAGATATTCCAGTAGTCTAGGAGTTTTCAGATGTATTTCTAGATGAACTTCCAGGGATGCCACCTAACAAGAAGATTGAGTTTTCTATTGATTTAGTCCCTGGGACGGCTCTTATATCTATAGCACCATATAGGATGGCTCCAGCTGAACTAAAGGAACTTAAGATTTAACTGGAAGAATTGGTGGATAAAGGTTTATTAGACGTAGTGTGTCTCCATGGGGTACTCCGGCTTTGTTTGTTAAGAAAAAAGATGGCACTCTCAGACTCTGCATTGACTATAGACAGCTGAATAAAGTTACCGTGGGTAATAAATATCCACTTCCACGTATTGATGACTTGTTCGATCAACTTCAGGGAGCAAAGGTGTTTTCCAAGATTGATTTACGCTCTGGATATCATCAGCTTAGAATTAAAGAGGCCGATGTTCCTAAAACAGCATTCAGACCTCGTTATGGACATTATGAGTTCTTGGTGATGCCATTTGGGTTGACTAATGCCCCAGCAACTTTTATGGATCTTATGAATAGGGTATTTCATCTTTATCTGGATCGATTTATGATTGTGTTTATTGATGATATTTTAGTGTATTCTCGTAGTCAGGAGGAACATGAGGAGCACTTGCGAATTGTTTTGCAGACTTTAAGGCAAAAGCAATTGTATGCCAAGTTTAACAAGTGTGAGTTCTGGTTGAATAAAGTAGCATTTCTAGGCCATGTGATATCAGTTGAAGGAATTTATGTTGATCCTCAAAAGGTCGAAGCGGTTGTAAATTGGGAACGGCCTACAAATGTGACCGAAGTTCGAAGTTTCCTTGGATTGGCTGGGTGTTATCGTAGATTTGTGGAGGGATTCTCCAAGATTGCTGCTCCTCCGACACGGTTAACCACAAAGAATGTTAATTTCCAGTGGGATGATGACTGTGAAAAGAGCTTTCAAGAACTCAAGGCACGACTTACTTCAGCACCAGTTCTTACACTTTCATTGGGTAATGAAGGGTTTGTAGTATACAGTGATGCATCCAGGCAAGGATTGGGTTGTGTGCTAATGCAACATGGGAAAGTAGTGGCTTATGGTTCTAGACAACTTAAAAAGCATGAACAAAACTACCCAACTCATGATTTAGAGTTAGCAGCAGTGGTATTTGCACTCAAGATTTGGAGGCATTATTTATACAGAGCAACATGCCAGATTTTCACTGATCATAAGAGCTTGAAGTATTTGTTTACTCAGAAGGAGCTGAATTTGAGACAGAGGAGATGGATCGAACTGATTAAGGACTATAATTGCACTATCGATTATCATCCTGGCAAAGCAAATGTGGTAGCTGATGCACTAAGTAGGAATTCTTTGAGCTCTATCGCTCACTTGCGAGTGAAATATGTGCCTCTGTTGATCGAGTTAAGATCTTTGGGACTCGAGTTGAATACCGATAATCGTGGAGTTTTGATAGCTAACTTCCGAGTTAGGCCGACTTTGATTGACAAAGTTCATCAGATGCAAGATCAGGATTTGCAGTTACTAAAGTTGAAAGAGGATGTGCAAAAAGGCTTACGAACTGATTTTGTGGTGAGAGATGATGGAGTTTTAGTTATAGGTAATCGACTTTGCATACCCGACATTAAGGAGTTGAAAAAGGAGATCATGGAAGAAGCTCATTGTTCAGCTTATGCAATGCATCCTGGTAGTACGAAGATGTATCGTACCTTGAGAGATCATTATTGGTGGCAAGGTATGAAGAGAGAGATAGCTGAATTTGTATCTCGATGTTTAGTTTGTCAGTAGATTAAAGCTGAACATCAGAGACCTGCAGGGTTTTCTCAGCCGCTTCCTATCCCTGAGTGGAAATGGGAGCACATCACCATGGATTTTGTAGCAGGACTTCCACGTACTCAGAGTTGTCATGATAGTGTTTGGGTAGTTGTTGATCGACTTACAAAATCTACTTTTTACCATTCAAGACTACCTATTCGATGGATAAGTTAGGAAATATTTTTGTGGCTGAGATAGTTCGACTTCACGGAACGCCTGTGTCTATTGTTTCAGATAGAGATTGTGGAACGTATTGGTCCGTTGGCATACCGATTAGCTCTACCACTTGAGTTATCCAGAATCCACGATGTGTTTCATGTCTCAATGCTCCAAAAGTATGTGTATGATCCTAGTCATTTGTTATCGAGACAACTAATTGAGCTGAAAGAAGACTTGACTTATAAAGAAGAGCCCGTGGAAATACTAGAACAGAAGCATCAAGTTTTGCGTTCAAAAACTATTCTGCTAGTAAAAGTACTATGGAGGAATCATAACAAGGAAGAAGCTACTTGGGAACGCGAGGACTTGATGCGAGCTCAATATCCCTATCTTTTCTTACTAGGTACGTAAATTTCGAGGACGAAATTTTTATAAGGGGGGAAGATTGTAACATATGCACTTTGATTTTCTTAATTAAGTGTATAATTTAATTTTTCTTCTTTGAATCGAAATAAATTGAGCGCGATTAAAAGCTCGAGTAGTCAGAGTTTATTTTCGTTACGGGTCTAGTATAAGCTTAAGTTGTATTAAGCTTAAGTAAAAAAAAAAAACAGCCGGGCTTTATATTTGGATGGGGCAACTGTTTTCATTTTTGGAAAAAGAGAGAGAAAGAGACATAAGAGAGAGAAAGAGTTTGACCCGAAACCCGACCCGGACCCGCGACCTTGACCCGGTCGGATCTCGCAATTCCGGCCACCTTACCAGCCGAGCTTGGTACTGATTTGAAGCTTGGAAGCCGGCCGTCGTAATCCAGCCGCCCTCGTTGCCAGAAAACGTCTGGAACGCTACCGTTTGAAGCTCAAAAACCCACGGCCAAACCAGTTTTCGTCGCCGTCGATTTTG
The DNA here is from genome assembly GCA_029633175.1 of Citrus glauca. Classification (NCBI taxonomy): domain Eukaryota; kingdom Viridiplantae; phylum Streptophyta; class Magnoliopsida; order Sapindales; family Rutaceae; genus Citrus; species Citrus glauca. The sequence goes on from JAQOOD010000001.1 coordinate 15,259,339, forward strand.
CTGGAGTTTGGCACGCTTCCAGCTGGGTTCTACTCCTCATGTTCCCAGCATCATTTTCCGACCCATCTTGTCACCTGAAACGACCAGATTGCTGCCGATTAGCTCTTGGAAAGCTCATGGTTTATATCTGGAGCACGAAATATATGAAATAGATCACGAATTATTCGAACTATGATTCATACTTAATATTCAGACCCCTTGGCCGGATTCAAAAAATTTGGGGACCTCGATCCGCCACCGGCACCGCGCGTGGGAACTCATGGCCACCACCATTGAACTCACGGAGGTCTAAACTATCAGACCTAAGCTCCTCATCATCATTGACTAAAGTCCGGTCACCGTTGACCGACAGGGGCAATTCGGTAATTTCATAAAACTTTGGGGTGAATTTGTAATTTGTGAAATCAGTGGATAATTTGGTAATTTGAGGTTAGAGCAGTAAGGTAATTTAAGATTTCGAGGATAATTCGGTAATTTAAGTTGTTAAGGACATTTCGATAATTTTACGCTCCGAGGGTAATTTCGTAATTTCGTAATTTCTTACATTGTGATTATTCTCGTGATCTGAATTGAGAACAATTTGGTAATTGAAGATTCTGTGGATATTTTGGTAAAATAATGACGTTGAGGACATTTTGGTAATTTTGGCGTGTAGGGGTTGGTAATTTTGTACATGCGGGAATAGTTATTGTTGATAAATATTCGTTTCGAGAATTATTATGTAAGAAAAGTTGTATTTCAAATTTACGGAGAATCATTATGTCGTTTCCTTGATTAGGAGGATCCGCGAACGAGAATCAACCCTCGGACGTTGTTGATACCGAGTCGGGATATCGTCACTGTGAGTGGAAAATACAAAACCTATTTCCATAGTATATGATGATTTTATGATACAGTGCAGTATGTTTTGATAAATGAATATTTAATGTTTTGATTTAATGATTTTCTAGAAAATTGATTTTTATCTATGTGTTGAAATTTATTATGATTAAGAATGAGTTTGATTAATGACTATTGTCGTTTTTGAGTAAAAGCATGATAGTAGAATTGAGTGGATTTGAGATATGTTGAAGAAAAATAAAATGAGATTTCAGATGTGATTATATGTTTATGTACATGTGTATAAAATGTTATTGAGAAATCATTGGACAGTACCATTTCCCTCCAGATACAAAGAAATAAATAATATGAGAGAATACAGAGATACAGATGAGATGAGATAGAGGCCTTTGAAGCCCGTCTGAACACACATAGAGGCTTTGGGCCGTGTGTTTGGGCGCTTTTTGCCTTTTGGGGGCTTATGTATGTAGTATGATGATTACAGAGATACAAATGTTGAGATATATGAGATATGAGATGAGATTTTCCCTATCTATCCGTTGTAGCTCCAGAGCATGATGGTTCCCTGATTGCCCGTCCATCGAGGTCCGGATATGATGATATCATTCCCCTGGGTACTTGTTTGATGATCGCTTTTGATATGCAGTATTTGATATGACAAGTATTATGATTCCATTGATTTTATGCAGATTTATGTAATATAATATTTCAATGACTGATTTGAATTAAATATGTTATATATGTTCTTATGATATTTTGATGGAATTGATTTGAGAAAGAGTAAATCATTTTAAATAAATTTATTTTTCGAAAACTAGTATCTATTCACTGAGTTTTATACTCATCTCGTTGTTATTATATTTTTTCTCCCACAACAGATTTGCAGATACATCAGTTGACCCAGTAACGGTAGTTAAATTTGAGATTGTGGCCACATGATGGTGCTAGGAGTCGTAGATTTCATATTTTGATATTTGGGATTTTGTGAATTGTATTTATTTGTTATATTTTGTCATTAAGGAGAACGATTGTATTTTAATATTAGAATGATTTATGTTGACTTGAGAAGTTGGATATGAAAGTTGGATGGATATTGAGTTGTTTTGGGAGTATTGTTTTGTAACTTGTAGATTTGGAAATGTTGTATTTATAGGGGAGATTCTGCCGAATTTCTAGCAGAATTGTTAGATACTAGTATTGTTATCGATTCGATTAGATGAATTTAGACAGACTCGCCCTGGGGGTGCGAGGCGGGTCGTTTCACATACCCACAGAGATGGGTATAAATTGAAAAGTATAATTTAAATCTAAAATTAATATTAATTCAAACCTAGTTAAGAAAATTAAGTTTTGAGGGAATTAAACTAAGAAAACAATTTGAAGTAAAAGAAATTTCAATAAGACAATGGTTACCAAGATTTTAGAATCAACTACTATTCAATTGGTAATTATTATTAGTTTCTAATTTTAAAGTGACAACTCGAAATCAATTTATATAATTTGATAGATATAACAATTAAGTCCAAGTAGTTAAATCTAATATAGATTCTTTTTATTGAATCTATATATCAAAGTTTCCTAAGCATTCTATATATCCAATTTATTGAAAAACAAATAATCAATGAGAATCACATTAATCATTATTTTACCAAGCTTAGATTTAATTTAATAATATATAAACTATCAAGAATATATGATATTAAAGATGAAAAGACAATTATTCAATTAATCATATGAAATAAGAACCATAATCATCAAGAACACACAAAAGGAATTAAGTAAAAATAAGACTATTATTTGATTGAATAGGGTTTCATTCTTAACCCTAGTATAAGAAAATTAGATAGACATATTCTTAATCTCAGTATAAGAAAATTAGATAGACATATTCTTAACCTCAGTATAAGAAAATTAGATAGACATATTCTTAACCTTAGTATAAGAAAATTAGATAAACATACTTAAAGAGGGAGTAATAAAGTAAATAAAACCAGCCATGGGAAAATTGAACTGCTCTACCGCTCTTTTCTTCGCTGTCAAATGCTTCTCACTTCTCCTTAATTCCCCCATGATCTTAGCCTTTTATAATAACCCCCATGACCATAAGTTATAACAAAATCCTATATGCTTTGTTGGCTGAATCTAATTTGGATTCTAATTCCAATCCTTTTTCAATTCAAAAATCAAGCTTTCTAATTGATGCTACTATTACTTGTCAACACCATAAACCGTAAATTTGTTTCCACATTTGAAAGCTCTATACATGCACTCAAGATTAAATATTTTTGAATTATTCAATATTCATGAGTTGGATTAATTAATTTCTTTGATTTCTTCGGCTTCGATTACATTAATTCTTGGTTGTATTTTTGTCTCCCAATTTAATCTTCATTGCTTCCCAATTTGAACTGTTTCATGTACTTTTTATTCATAATCTCTAATTATTTCCCTATTCAATAAAATAAGTTAATTAATTAAAAAATAATAAAAATAACTAGCAAATATATAATAAAAGGTAAAATATGTATATATTCTATGCTCATCAATTTAGGTTATCAAGGACGAAATTTTACGCCTTATTAGATATTCAGATGCCAACTAGTGGTGATCTGGATGAGTGTAAACCTATTTCAAGATATACATTCTAGCTCAATTGAGGTAACATTTCATGGAATAGCAAGAAACAAACATGCATAGCTTTATCCATGATAAAAGCCGAAGATATAGCATGTTCATTAGCAATGCAAGAAGCTATTTAAAGGATCTAGAGATTTTTGGAAAATCTAGAGATTTGTAAAATTGCTTAAGAGATTTTTGAAGATCTAGATATTTGTAAAAGTTCTTGAGAGCTAGTGACTATATATTGTGATAGTCAAGCTGCTATCTCATTTACCAAAGATGCAAAATATAACAGCAAATTGAAACATATAAAGACTTAAGCAAAATTTCATAAAAGACATTGTGACAAAGAAAGAATTGGCCATACAATATATACCTACACTTAGCATGGAACTTGATCCACTTACGAAAGCCGTAACGAGCAAAAGTGTTCTCTTCACATACTAGTTCGTTAGGGTTACGTAGATTGTAATGTTGCATATATCATTATGCTGTTATATTGTCTTGTAGACATCTTTGTTTGTTGAGAACTTTTTTCAGTATATAATATAAAAGTCTTTTTATTTTCTTGATAAGAGATAACTAGCATAATTACACACATATAATGTACACAGTATGCCTTTAGATGAAGATTGGCTTTCTTACATAAGTGGCCACCTTAGTGGCCGTGGACCTTACTAAGATGACACTTATAAAGTTATGAAACAATAGAATATGCAACTATTGTTATAGAGCCAATGTTAATTCTATAGTATTATAGCTGGGGTTAGATCAAGACGACGTTAATATTGAATAAATTTTTGGATTATTGTGATATACCCCACTGTCATGAAAACCTTATCATAACCAGATATGAGACCTAAATTATGGTACTAGAGCAAGGTGAGCATTTCAAGGAGCCAATAATATCTTGACTGTAAAAAAAATATGCAAGTGATTCAATTGCTCTTCATGCCCTAAATTTAATTTGTTATACCATTCCAAGCACACTTAATCTCTCTATTTAACGTTATGTTTGGCCCCATTATAGTTATTTATGTATACACAATTATATATATCCTAACGTAAATTATACAATTGTTCGATTGGTTAAAGTACTTTAGGAGACATCACGCACTCACTTATTATTCTATGATAAATGACTGAGGATCATCAGTCCTTTTTACATAGCCTTGATATCATATTAAAAAAAGGTGATCTAAATAGATAAGGGATAAAAGCCTTCTTAGGATTCAATCATGCCTTCAAAAGTGCTATCAAAGTTTTCCTAGGAAGGATGTCAAGTTCCTATTTAAATAGTCATTATTTATTATTCAAAAGTGAAAGGGGCTGACTGGGGCTTGTGGTGGCTAACCAATCTAATGAGAAGAAATTCAATCTTCTTCCCCCATGATAGTTATCGAGACTTTATCTGAAAGCATGTTTAAAACTCTTCCTTAAGGCAAGTCATTTAACCAATATGATGCTAAATTCCCTACTTGCTTTTCTTTCTCACCTATCGCCTTGATATTTGCTGTAAGATAGGCTATATTGGCTGGTTCATTATCTAATTACTGGCTACTTAATGTCATAAACCCATATCACATTCCAAAGAAGTAAATGAAGGCTTCATTTGAAAGCTAACCTTATTATTATAAAAAGGGAAAAGCATTTTTTATAGAGATTGAGTAAGAAGGGAGACCAATCCTATTATTTGGAAAGGTTATTCTATTGGCCATCAACGGGTACTGGGTTGAGATAGTGACTACTAGAAGATGACAACTAGTAGAGATAGCTTTCTTCTTTCAGCTAAGTAATAATATGACTCAAAGTTAAACAACTATGACTGGTATGATTTACTAATACAATGGATAGTTCTAAAATCTTTCTCATCAAGTTCTAGTTGTCTCTCGATTTTGCACACTAGATCTGCCCAAATGAGTATTCGAATATTTGTCCTACATTCATTCACGAGATTACTCCTAGTTGGTTAAATACTATATCAATAGGTATTCTATCTTGTTAATAAAGAGTGTCTTGTCTAAGAAAATTTTTTAAAATGATACCCTTATTTCCATGTCTTCCAGCTATTTTATCACCTAGTTCAATTTCACGTTTATATAAAATACATATATAAATTATTTGTAGATTATAACTAGATCCCTCCCTCTTTTTAAGACCCATCCCACGTCAATAATGCAACCCCTACCACCTATTGGTAGTTTTTAGGCAAGTTTTCTTTTAAGTGGATACCTAAATGCCAAGTATATCCCGTAATAGTCTACTTTTTGGAGTATATAATGATTCTTTTGCCGCTTAAAGCATAAATTTACCAATTAAAATATTTTTGGTCTATACTATGTTCCTGTCATCACAAATCCATTGGCCTTCTAACCGCTTCAGGTGTTCTTATTAGCCTAGGAGAGTAAAAGTAAATTTTCTACAACTAAAAGGAATCCTTCTTTGACTTTAAGTAAATTTGAAAGAGAAAACATCATAATATAGGAAGTTATCTTACAATGAAATAATCTAGTAATATTTTCTATTTAGATTTCATATGACCTTCCTATAAAACACAAATCTTATACAAATGGTAGGGGTAGTGTTTGTTATTGGGGATTGCATGAATGACGGTTCTCAGACAATGGAATCATTCCCCTCTAAATCAAAATAGCAATACGAACAAGAATATCCCATTAACTGACTTATTAGTGCCACATTTAATTCCAACCAAAGAGAATATATAGAACAAATACATACATCAGATGATTTCACAGACCAAATTAGAGAGTTTTCCTGACTTGCACTTTAGGAAGCTCACATCTATGTTGACTGTGTTTGATGTCTTTTAAGATCAAGGGCTTTATCAAAATACCATTTCCCTTACAAGATGGATAAAATGTTAATCATTCTGTCTAAATTGCAAAGTAACTAGGCTTCCAGATATGGTATTTCATTAGTGGAAATGGTTTGACCCAAAAGACAAGTAAAAATTGATGTAACCCACGAAGAGTTTGTCTACAGTTCACACTTGGGCAAAGATGATTGACTTTGGAAGTGGAATATGGACCGATTTCCGTTATTCTGGGCTTTTATTGAGCATAATGAAATCAATGGTTATTATAAAGTCAGTAAAGTTTCTATAGTGTTCTACATTTGTATAGTCTCGGTCCATAATATTTTGAAATAGAATAATAATAGGCTTAGGGATCTGGGAATAGCAAGAATTGAGAAGTCCTCTATTGAAATGGTAGGATTAGCAAGAGGAAAGATTACCTCTGAAATAAGGATATGCGTATATAAAGAAAGAGTCTCACTATGGCCTTTATTTAATAAAGCCCCTTCTTATCTATCTTAATTGGGAAAAGGAGAAGGCATTTCCGAAAGCCCTGCCCACCCTTCTTTGTTAGGAGGGATTTAGTATTCAAAGTCTCCCAGACTCTTAATAGATGGTTAAGAGCAAAAACATGATCAGTAGTATCTGCTATTGCAAGTTTGATGTAGGATGTTAATTTAGGTATTTAGGTTGATTTAGAACTTTTTATTATTTTAGGGCTTTCTATTTTAATTGGAGTCTATTATGGCATGTGATTTAGTATTTTATTTTCATTATAATTGTGATTTAGTTTCCTTTTTTAAGTTAACGTAGGGAGGTAGATTTACTTTAGGGAAGTGTGTTTCTTTTGTTATAAATAGAGAGATCTTATTATTGTAGCTCAAATTCAATTATTCAATAAAATCCCTCTTTTATAATTCCCTCTGGGATTATCTATTAAAAATCTCTCTTGAAGAGTCGTTTGGATTAGAGCGTCATCTAATCTCACGTTACACGTTATTACAAATCTCATTGAGTCATTTGGATTAGAACGATATCTAATCTAGCTTCGATTAGAGCGTAGTATAATCGCGTTGGCTTTGTCTAGTACTAAAACAATAAATAATGTTTTCTATGCAATCAATTTCGCTTTTGCTACACCACTCCATTAAAATTTTTCTATTTCAGCTAAGACGGTCATTTTTTTCTATTTTGTTTGTTCACCTGGCACCAAATCATGAAGAAGCTAAAATAACTCAAAAAGAGAATGGCACATAGCTGTTGAAAGCCTTTTGTCTTTGTAGAGGAACAGTGCGATCTTAAGCTAGCCCTCTTTACAAGCTTAGAAAGAAAAAGAAGTCCATGCTGTTGTAATGATTTAAATTCCTCTCTTAGAAAATGATTGCCTCGCCCATGGGATTGGCGTAACCTCAATTTCTGTAGGTCCTTAATTTGACTCTTAACAAGAATTGAGGTCTTTGCGTGGGCATCTCATCCTTAAGACTGCTCGCTCTATATACCTTGCTCACAGTTCCCGAGTGCCAACTGGAGAGAGGAATGCCATCAACTAGGGAATTATTGGCTACTAACCGCTTGCACACTGATCATTCAAGCTCTGTGTTTCAAGTTTATTATCCTAACCATCTACTTTACTCTACCAAGAGCTTAGCCATTTTATCTTATCTACTTCCTAGCCCTTCAGCTACCTATAGCTCTAGCTGCTTGCTATAATAGCTTACTTCTAGGGTAGCTAGCACAAAATCATGTCAAAATTATAGATAGCTAGGGTTGAGCATTCGCTCGGTTCAATTCGGTTTTGAAATAAATTTTTGGTTTCGGATTGGTTTTGATCCAAAATTTAAAAAAAAAAAACGTTCGGTTTTTATGAAAATAAAATTCAGTTCAGAATCGGTTTTCAATTTCGGATCATTTTTGGTTCTCTTGACATTTTATTCAAGCAATCAGTTTGTCGATTCATCTTAATGGTTTGGTTTTTAGTTGGGTTTTTTTATTCTCAACACCCTCCTCAAAATCGTCCTTCATAATCTCCTCTATAACCTTATTATTTTCTTCCATCCTGCACACAAAGCCTGCTATAGTCAAATGTATAATAAACAAAAATAAAATAATTTACAAATTTGTATGTGGAAAAAAAGGCAAGAATTTTGGACTAAAATGAATCATGTTCATAATTATTGTTATTATTTTTAATATTAAAACTTTTGGTACAAAATGTAAATAAAATAAAATAAGTTTTTGCGCAATAGTAGAGATTAGCAAAACATTGGGGATTCAAACAATATTTTACTTATTGACCTTCGGTCCAAGACTATTCTGAAAAGTTTGCAAACAAATTAAACCATAATAGAATTCCTATATACAAATATTTCTTAAATATTAGGCCATACTAAAATTTTAAAAAGAAAAGGGGTCCAAACGATATTATCCGTCCATCATCTTGAACAATTTGTGAGTTCCTCAGCCCTTACCCAGCACTGTCAGCAGCATAGTATCCAAGCGAAAAAAAAATTTTAAGAAAATACAGTAACATACTCATATCCAAGAAAAGGCAAATCATTTCAAACTAAATACTACTAATAATTTAAGTAAACATAAAAAAAGAATAAATCAAACAATTATCTAAAAAAAAGACCCATTAAAAAAAAAGGAAAACAAAGCAAGTTAGTGAGTTACTTGACTGGATAGCTGGCAACGGAGTAACAGAAAGAACGGCAGCAAGGGAAAGGCAGAATGGGCAAGGGTAGATGTGAGTTAGGGTTGGGTCGTGGCTGTGTTGTGCAGCTGAAAACCTGAAACTAAAAGTGAGAGAAAGAGAGTGGTGCAAACTGCAAACGTGTGAATTGAAATGTAAGTTATGCAACCCAAGAGAGGGGTGAATTGAGATTTTAAAACTTATGTTAAATAATTTGCACAACAATTTAATCTATTACCTTAATCAAATAAAAAATAATAAGTTGAATAATGCACAATAATAAAAGAGTAAGGCAAGAGAGAGCAAACACAATAATATTTACGTGGTTCGTCAATCCCTGTCTATATCCACGCCTCCAAGCCAACCAAGCTCGAGGATTTCACTATCCAAGCCTCCCAAGATGAAGTTCTTTACAATTGACTTATAAGGTGTCAATAAACCTTTACAAAATTGATACCTTTACAACCAAGAGATTATCTCTCAATCTCCACTCAAGTGTTTCTACACTTATACACTCACAAATTTGATGAGAAAATAATGATTACAACAAAGAACTCTCTTTTAGAGTAGATATAAAAATAATAACACAATAAAGATTTAATTTATGATGATTTACGAATTAGAAGCTCAAAATATATTGTTTAAACTTGTTTGTGCTTGCTAGTCTTTAAAATGAAGTTAGAGTTGAGTTTTTATAGTTAGAGCCCAAAAACTAGCCGTTATAGGTAAATTCCCGCAACTAACCAATTAGTCGCTTGATTTATCTGTCTACCCGTTTGATTTATCCGGCTAGCCGCTCATAACAGTGATAATACCATTAAATTTGAATTTTACTACAGTAATACTATTCATTAAAATTATACTTTGGCCCAAAACATTCTATACTTATACTATGGCCTAAAATGCCATAAAATTTTACAAATTGGTCCAATTTCAGAACTTCTAAATAATACTTGTTATTTCCAAGACTTTCTGAAATTATGCCATAGCCCCACTATAATAGTATTTTTCAAAGAAGTCCTTTTCAAAATTTAACATAATACCCATATTTTTCAAAGTTCTCAAAACCTTTTACTTTAGTCCGAAATTTGAAAATATGAGATTTTCCTCAAGCTGCAAGCCGCTAGCCTCAGGCGGTTAGCCGCTCACTCTCAGTCCAATTTTGGATTTCAAATGTTTGGATTACATTTGGGTTGTAACGCCCCAGTCCGAAATCCAAGGGCAAATATGTCCACAACTCATATAAGAATTTAAATAACTCTTTGCAACGGATAAAATTCGAGCCTCAAATACAGAAGCCAGCAGAGTAACTTAAAAATTTAGCCAAACCATCTACCATTCTTAATTCAAATCCATCTTCTCACTCCTCAGGAATCAATCCTAGCTTCTATAAACTGAATCACAATAAACTATACCAATTATAACACCCCAAATCTAACACGTGCAGAGCACGTAAAGAAGGAGATTACTCATAAATCATAATCTTTACTCATAAGTTTCAAACTGAAATACCTCCAATTCTTAATCAAATAAAACCACATATCGAAACGTCTAATACAAAATAATTTCTTCCGAAGACTTAAAAATAATAACGAAAGTCTCAAACTCCGAATTACAAGTTCATAATAGAAAAACCAAATAGAAACACAAGTCTATTCCTGCTCTTATTCAAATGGCAAACAGAAACGGAAAATTACTAACTCCAAAGCTAAGCGCACCTCTTAAAAGAAATTTAATCTGCAAAAAGTAATGATGAGGGGTGAGCCATCAACTCGGTAAGTAAAACCATTTCTAACATACTAGGCCTATCGATACAAAAATATTGCAAGCCTTCTTTTAATTAAAAAATTTATCATAATCCATAATTTCCATAAAATGATATATCACGATAACATAACATAAATTCTTAATAATTTAGAATATCCAAAAGCATATTTTCTTATGAAGTAAATCATGTAATACGTTTACAGAAAACAAAAGGTTAGCTCATGTCACATAGTGTCACCTATAGTCCCGGTGACCCGGCCAGAAATTTAATCAGAATATCGTGTACACACTCATAACAAAAACCCAGTACTGGTCCAGAATAGACATATATCGTATATTACAATCACAATCACAATCAGAATAACTATGGACAATGAGCCAAAACATAATGACTTATACGTTGCACTTTGCACTATATGTGGCACTTTGCGATGCTTTGGCCTTCAAGAGGTGGCCCCCGTACAATCATAAATAATTAAAACATTCTTATCGGTTTCATAAATGTCCATAACAATAATTTAGGCTTGCATAATATTTTAAGATAAAATCATAAAAGTAGGCATGTAACAAAATAACTTACATATTCAAAAACATTTATAAAATACTTTGTTAAAAAGAATTTAGCTTTAAAAACCTTTACATAAAACTAATTTTATTATCAAAATCAATTAATCCTTTAAGTAGTATAAAAACATTTATACTTATAATAATAATATCAAAAGACTTATACATATGCAGTATACTAGAAATGAAGTTACTTACCTTCGAGTATCCTTGAGTCATAAATGCACATCGATATCATCGGCCTCTTGATCTTAATTTCTCTAAACCTTTCTTAATCAAGGATTTCTCTACTCTTGTTATTATGACTTAGAATGGAAGAGAATGAAATTTCTAAGTTGTATTCAAAATGAAAGGTGGTGGGGGGTATTTATAGGATTTCTTAAAGCTAATGGATGGCTAGGATTTTGCCACCACAACTCTTGATCAATGGTTGAAATTATCCTTCATAAATACTTCACTAGTTTCTAGAATTCTTATCTATCTCTGCAACTTCTCTTACATCATCACTTATGTCATAAATTATGTCATCTTTACTTAGAATTAAATATATAAGTAAAGATAAGATTATCCTTCATAAATGTCTTGCTAAATTCTAGATTTCTTTCTTTACACTTCTTCTTACATCATCGCTTATGTCAATGCTTATATCATCATTCCTTGAATTAAATATTATAAACTCAAGGGGTTTATTAGCTTAAAAATAAATTCTACTATATTTAGGAGAATTAAGGTATTACACGGGTCCTCAAACTTTTATAAATTATAGTATGGCTCAAACCGTTTCAAATGCTTGTAAATAGGTACAATTTCAGAATTTAAAATAATACTATTAAATTCAAAGATTGAAAAACTTTTTATTTTAGTTCAAATTACTCAAATTCCACAAAATACTTTATCTTATAAATATAAAACCTTTTAGTTTATGAAAAGTAATTATTTAAATAAACTCATGAGCCTCTCAAATACTAAATCATGCATCAATTAAATCATACCGGCTTTAAAAGAATTTGAGCTCTAAACTTTTTCTTAATTTCGCCGTTGTTTGTTGAGTGTCTTCAATTTAGTTTCACTTGATTCACTTTGCATAAATATTATCCTTAAAAAACTAGTGAAAATGGGAAATACAATATTTATTAAATCACTTAAGACACATGTTTGTTATCATCAAAATTACATTATATGTAGCCCTTTAGGCTAACATGAATTGTGTGATTTGTGTATATATATGTTAGAGCGAAATTACGAAAATGCCTTAATTACGATTTGGTTCGAATTTTATAATTTTTTATTTGAAAACTGACCCAAACTGAACCATTCGGTTCAGTATTTATAGATTTAAATTTTTTGTTTTAAAAAATCTGAACCAAAACTAAAAAACGAACCGAACCAAATTTTTTTTTGTTTCAGTTCGGTTTTACCAACCCCGGATAGTATGCTAAAATAATTTATACTAGTCTGCTACCTTAAAAACACAGTTGATGGTTATAATGATACAAATTGAGATTTTAGAAAATCTCATAAGAACTAACAAAATAAGAAATTGGGATCCATTTACTCATTTTTTTTGTCACAAAGCACGCGCGATATGAAATACATGCTACAGTGAATTCTCTTTAAAAGAATATATGTCATATATTCATTTCACTGTACAAATCTTAGTCTAGTCCTTTCGTAATTTAGGTCACATGGTGTGTTTGCCTAAATGAGCTTTACAATATGGCTAATGACTATAGATTTCTCTTTGCTCTACTAGATAGCTTCATCCTATCATGTGCAAATAGCAGATGAAGAACATGAGTGGGCCGCCCATTGGGTTGCCTTGATTGGCTAACCTAACCTAGTAGTAACTACCCAAGTGGTAGTTACTTAGATTTTATAATTACATGAAGAGCAATTTTTAAAGAGAAGTTTTGAAGGAAGTTAATCACTTCAATTTCTAATTAACTTCTCTATCCAAAAACTCAATATGGCCCTTAATTTTCTCTCCTTATAAAGACAAAAGTATAAGAAGTAAACATAACGATGGTAATCAATTGTTGAAGTAAAGTCCTAGCATATTGCACTAATTTTGGTTCTTATGTTGTGATAAGAGTAGGCTTTTCTGTATTGATGTGTGTAATCTAATCAAACAACCCAAAAGGGGGTAAATTAGGGTTTTAAAGTTTCTCTAATAATAATTACAAACCAACAACTCCAACCACCAAAATCGAACAATTAATATAAAGAGATAAGGTTAGAGAAAAACGAACATAATATTTTAAGTGGTTCAGTAATTAAACCCGCCTATGCTTACCCCTCCAAGCGAGTGAAGTTTAAAGATTTCACTAACTATGCTTTATATCCTAAGGCTTCTAAATGAGTCTAATTGACTTCAAAGGTGTTTTCCACACTTACAACTTCTCAATCTTACAAATAGAAATGGTTCTTACAAGATCAACCTCCTCGTGAGAGTGTATAAACAAGTTGTAGCTCAATAATGATTTAATGTATATATGCAAGCAAATGAAAGCTCAAGAATGCTTTGAATGATCAAATCTTAGCTTAGCAAAAGTTGTGAAATCAAGTTGGAGTTGGTTTTTTATAGATGGATCAAGAAACTAAATGTTACTATCTCAAGATGAGACATTTTGTGCGCTATCAGATCACCGATAACTTTGAAGCAAATAGTCGCTTGCTAAAATGGTATGTTACCATTGAAATAAATTTAAAAATTTAAGTATAAGCAGATCACCGATAAAAATAAGCTGATGGTTGTTTCAAAGACAAAATGTATTAGGTTAGCTAACTGGACGGCGAATAACTCCTATTTCTAGTTTCTCAATTGTAATACCCTAATTCTCTTAAATGTAGTAGAATTTATTTTTTTGAGTTAACAAGCCCCTTGAGTTTATAATATTTAATTAAAGGAATGATGACGTAAGCATTGACATAAGCGATGATGTAAGAAGAAGTGTAGAGAAAGTTAAGGAATTCTAGAAGTTAGCAAGACATTTATGAAGGATAATCTCATCTTTACTTAGATATTTAATTCTAAGTAAAGATGACATAATCTATAACATAAGTGATGAAGTAAGAGAAGTTGTAGAGATAAATAAGAGTTCTAGAAACTAGTAAGGTATTAATGAAGGATAACTTCAACCATTGATCAAGAGTTATGAAGGCAAAATCCTAACCATCCATTAGCCTTAAGAAATCCTATAAATACCCCCACCACCTTTCATTTTGAACGCAACTTAAAAATTTCATTCTCTCACATTCTAAGTCATAATAACAAGAGTAGAGAAATCCTTAATTTAGAAAGGTTTAGAGAAATCAAGATCAAGAAGCCGATGGTATCGATGTGCATTTGTTACTCAAGGATACTAGGAGGTAAGTAAACTAGATTTCCAAACAAATCACAATAAACAATATATATGTTTGATTTATGTGAAAAGCCTATTTTGATAAGTATGAATATGGATTTCTATGTCTTTGCTCATGTGTTTATGTGATGTATTGTTATGTATTGGGCGTGTGATTATGTATATAGGCATATGTATGTGTGATGGTTCATTGTCATGAGCATGGAAATGCATTGAGTTTTCTATGAATGAGAAAATGGATTTTAGCAAATGAGAATTTTATTTTATGAGATTTTGCATCGGGTGTCACCTCTTGAAGTTGTGTGGGGGCCACCTCTTGAAGGTCTGAGCGCCACAAAGTGCCACGCACAGCACAAAGTGCCACATTGCAGGATACATATTTTATTGAAAGAAAATGAGAAAGTTTGAAAGCAACAAAAGAGATTTTGATGAATGTATTTATAGTATTTCCAAAGATCATGTCATATCATCCATAGCATTATGTATAAAAGTATGTATGTATTTCCGTATAAGAAAAACTAGTTTGCTTACTGGATTTTGTACACATTATAGTCTATTGTGATTCAGTTTCCAGAAGTCAAGATTAATTCGTGAGGAGTGAGAAGATAGATTTGAATTAAGGATGGTAGATGGTTTGGCTAAATTTTTAAGTTATTTCGCTGGCTTTTGTATTTCAGGCTCAAATTTTATCAGTGGTAAAGAGTTATTTAAATACATATGTGAGTTTTGGACATTTTTGCCCTTGGATTTCGGACTGGGGCATTACATCAATTTTCCAGATTTTACCTCCAAAATTAAATATTGATCAAAAACATTATAAAACCTTTCAAATAGGTCCTTTTTTTATAATTTGAAACAAAACTTTTATGATTCCATAATTTTCAAAACTTCTCCAAATTAGTCTATATATTTGAAAGCAAACATTTAGATTAAAAAGAACATTTAATTTTCATTTTTCTTCCAGTATAGAAACTTTATAATATAAAGACAATGATAGATTTAAATATCATGATCACGATAATAGCTTGACCTCTGAAATGATTAATATGGATTTAAATGTCATGATCATAATAATAAATTGAGCTTTGAAATGCTCAGTCATGCACACACTTAATCATACTAGCTTTACAAGAAACATGACAAGAAAGATCACCTAAGCTAGTATCTTGATGCTTGTCCTTGACTTGATAAGCTCTTTCCATATAATGCTTTGAGTTTAATCTCATATGGATGATTTTTGTCCTTCAAGAGCTAATGAGATTGAAAGAATATGTTTAACCCTTAGGTTAGCACTATGATTGCTTTCTAATCCAAAAACAATAATTTAACTCTATTAAAGATCAAATTCCACTTCTATTTGGCATGCAATTGAGTATATTAATTATAGTAAATTAATACGGGCATGCCTAATTAATCAATATTCATAATATCCAATTTGTAAGTCTTGGTGACTAATATCCAAAGTTTGAAAAGAAGGGAAAAAGAAGAGCAATAAGAAATATATGATTCAAAGAGCAATAATCTTACT
The DNA here is from genome assembly GCA_029633175.1 of Citrus glauca. NCBI lineage: Eukaryota > Viridiplantae > Streptophyta > Magnoliopsida > Sapindales > Rutaceae > Citrus > Citrus glauca. Next base: position 15,275,526 of record JAQOOD010000001.1, read on the forward strand.
TTGATACCAACATAAAAAAATAAAGATGTGGAATATGCTTTCATATATTATTGGAGTGAGCTATTTGAATCCACCAAACTACTCACTAAACCCACTTTTGAAAATAATTTTTATGATTAAAATAGCCCTAAATTAAATTAGAATTATGGACATTAAAATATTATAAAAATAAAAAAAAGAATTTTTACTCTTTGAACCCATCTTTACATTCAACATAGTTTTTTAAAAACCCTAATTATGTTTTTGTTTAACCGTAATAGACTAGAGACACGATTCTTCTTCTAAGCCACATGTCTTTGTTAACTGGCCATATGTGATTGGATTAAGGGTAACAAAATTCATGGTTATATCCTTGTTTGCATTTAATAGTGGGCCACATCAAGGACAAGTGCTATTGACAACCATAGAGCGATTTTTATTTTTTCCATATAGTGATTTTTTTTTCAAGAATAAAGGTGATTCTTATTGATTTGATAGATATTGACTTTATAGAGGAACAAAATAGTATATACTATAATTTGAATTACGAATAGATATAAAAATCTTTAATTTACATTTGATTTCTTGGTTTCTTTTCTGTTCGAAATTGATAGAGAGATTTTCTAAATATAGTTTGAAGTTTTAGTAACCACATTCTAATATATGCAGGATGGTGTTTCCACTAGATTTATCAATTCTGACACACATTGTGTGATGGATTATACCTGTGATATTTACAAGTCATGGGTAACTTTAGTTTAAATTTGCATTATTTTTAATGAAATTTTATTTAACTCACATGAGATTTTTCCTATTTAGATATTCACAAGTAGAGAAGCAATGATTCAATGAAGTCATGATGTTGGAAAGAAAAATTGTATCATGGTTATCATCAAGAGATCTAAACTAGGTCATGGTGGTAAAACACCAGGATCTTTTTTGGTTGTGAAAGAATGAAAAGTATGAAAGTATAAATAAGAAGAAAAAAAAGATTCAAAGTCGGGAATAATTATTACAAAAAGATGCAAACGTCCTTTTAAATTTAAGGGTCAAATGTTAGACACTTATAACGATTGGATGTTAAAGGTAGTATACGGAGTGCATAATCATCTAATTACAAAACATCTTGAAGGGCACTCATTTGCAAGGTGATTAATTACAGAAGAAACGCCAATATTAGTTGACATATCAAAAAAGATGGTACAACCAAAGGATATTTTAGACGTTTTAAAAAAAAAGCATTTAACGTTTCTTCAACGAAGCCAATATACATTGCATAACAAATTTATAAAGTGATTGAGATGGCTAGCATATCACAAATGCAACAACTTTTAAGAAAGTTATCTGAACATAATTCCATTGAGTGGCATAGGTGTTATGACAACACCGACATTGTGAAAGACCTGTTTTGGGCACACCCAATTAGACGTGACAAAATGAATAAACGAATCGAATTTGAATCAAAATATAAACGAATTAGGTCAAAACTCTAATGATTCAGACTTGATTTATTTATTAAACGAATTGAAATCATAGTACTCGGATTCAATTCATTTATTAAACGGATGTTCGATTTGATTTATTTAATTCATTTAGAGAATTAGTAAATGAATCGACTTGAATTTGGACTCATTTACTATTTGTTTATTGTATAACGAATCTATAAAGAATTGAATTGAATATGAATTCATTTATAGAAATATAATTAATAAACAAAATACAAAAAGACCACAAATTGAACATCCTACAAAGAACAAAATTACTATCATTTATAATTACTATATTAGCCTTCAAATTTTAATTTTTTTCATATATATTTAAGGATAAATAATTAATTTAATTAAAATGAATTTTAAATGAATAGATTGTACTCAATTTGTTTACGACCCTTTTATTAAACAAATCAATGTCTTCAAACCCAGATTTGATTTGTTTAATAAGCGAATCGAATCGAATTCACCCATTTGTTAAATGAATCAATTTTTTTCAAACCCAAACTCATTTAATTTACATCGAATCAAATCGAATAAACGAATCATCACTCAGATTGTCACCCCTACATACCTTAGGAGCATAGAGTTGTTACTTACATTTCAAAGTGCTTTACTGATGGATTGCACTTACAAAGTCAATAAATATCATCTTCCATTTGAGACTATAAGAATGACGTCAGCTGACATGACTTTTAATATTTCTTATAGATACTTGAGTTCTAAGCAGCAAGATAGCTATACACAGGCATTTGAAAGATTAAAGAGTTTAATAAACAATGATTTTTTTACCTAAGGTCATTGTCCCTAATAGCGAGTTGGTTTTAATGAATCTCATTGAGAAAATGTTTCCTAATGTGAATCATTTTCTATGTAGATGGCATATTTGTAGGAATGTTATGGCAAACTGCAAGAAGTTATTTATAGCAAATGATAATGAAGAGAAGTGCATAATGAGTTGGAACTTATTGGTGCTATCTTCAAATAAAATTGAATCCATGGACCACTTTAGAACCATGCAAAGAGATTTTGCATCTTTTCCGGTAGCGATGGAATATGTTATAGATACACAATTGAATAACTATAAAGAAAAATTTGTTTCAGCATGGATAGATAAAATTATGCACTTAGAATTTGACGACAAATAGGTATATAGCATTTTAATTTTACCATTAACTTATTGGTTTTAATTATTCAATTTATTCATTTGTTATCATCATCATCTTTTTTTTTGTAGGGTTAAAAGTGCCAATTCAAGGTTGAAGAAGTATCTTTCCATAAGTCAGGAAAACTTTGAGACATCATGGGCAAAGATACACAATTTACTTGACCTATACATATAGATATTAAAGCATCATTTGAGAAAAGTTTGATAATTGTCCAACATCAATTCAAGCCTATAGAAGTCAAACACATTCGAGCCTTCATCTTTGTAATGACATTAAACATAATCCTTAATTATCTAAAACGTGCTAATTTTATTGGGGTTGATAACTCTGCATACAGGTGTGTTGTTTGCCAAATACATGGTGATTAGTTTCAAAAATTGTGTTTCCTAAAGTGCAAAAAAAGTTATTTTGTACTTTTATTATAATTTGTATCTGTATTTATGTAATATATTATGAATTATGTTTTTTAATATTTAATTTTGTACATTTTTTTATGTTTATTAAGTAAAATAATAATTTCATGTAATTTGATGCTTCAAACAAACAAAAAGATGTCAAATTTATACTCGAAGGTCCAAACCATAAGATAAGTCAAGACTTGCTTGAAACTGAGCTTGAAATATCAAAAAACAATTAGTGTTTAACCAGCTAAAATCCAGTGTGCTAAGGTGCAACATGCTATTATACAAATTGTTGACTTTCACAGTTGACCAATCGCCGATTGGATACTGAAATAAGCTTATGACAGACATGTGCACCCCGAATCCATGACTTAACTTTGACCAAATTGAAACCATTGACAATTTAATAGCCACGATCATACCACATGGCAAAAGTTAGGTCATTGTCGACTTGGATCCATGCATTTTGTAATCAGGTTGACTCGATCCACCTATTAACCTGCCAAATCTCAACTAATCTTTGACTGAATCAGACATTCACATGAGGCCAAGTGTCTTGTTGAGTTTTGAAGTTTGACAATCTTTAGATCTTGATCTAATGGTTTTACAGAGTGCATGCATAAAGCTCATTATAAGCCACAAAACACTAGATAATAAATGATTTTTCAATAAATAGTGCGACAAATTATGTTTCCCATGTCCCTTTCTCTACTTCTTTCTCTCCAGATTCTTCTCCTCATCTCTCCTAAATACTCTTTTTAATATCTGGTAAAATAATTTTCATAATATATTTAGTTTTATTTTCAACTTTAGTTATTTTATTTCTAATTATGTGTAATTTATTTTAACAATTATTTTTATTTCAATTATATTTAACTAAATAATAATAGTTAGGGTAAGGTGAAACTCTAGTAGAAAAATATTGTTTAATTGAATTCAATTTTTAATTATATAAATTAAATTATTTTCTATTTAATTTTATCCATGTTTTATATTTTGAAATTTTAATTTATGGTAGACAACTAAGGGAGTTCGACATAATAAATTCTTAATATCTTAATATAAGATATGGTAAAATGGGATTTTAACTTATTATAAACAAATTAAATTTTAGCACACTAACTACTTAATCCATAATAAAATTAATTGAAAAATAATGATAATTTATGTAATTAATCTTTTCAGCAAATAAAAACAAATGATAAAAGAGTTTATTAAATTATATTTACAACTAATAGTGGATCCATAATCGTAACTAATTTATTTGAATAGTTTTACTTAAATTAAACATTGTATATTTAAATTATATTTTTAGTTTTTAGATAATTAAAGGAATTTAAGAAATTAGATTTTTCTCTATGGATTGACCTCGAACTTACCGATGTATATTATAACAAGACACTCTTATACTTAGAAGTTATAAATCACTTTTGAATTGTGTCACATGGTTTATCATGTGCTCATGAGATTGAAGAATACAAAAGAGAAGGTCAATCTATTATGCTTGAGAGAATTGAACTACATTGGGGAAAAAATAATAATAACTTGATTTAGTAGTTGTTACTTAGAAGCAAAAGTTGGAGCAAAATTGGCACCTAGAGTTTGAGTTAATTGCTAAGCGGTTTAATAAAATCCACTTAGATATTTTGAAAAAATTGAAGGAGATAGCCAATCTTAGGTGTATCTTTCTTTAGATCTAGAAGTGAAGACAATAACATGAGGTCAACCACCTATCAAAGTTAATACCTGGCCATCTATTTTTGAGTTAGTATTACCTAGCCAAGAAAGTTGTTCACTTACTATAAAGAGTGATTCAGTTACATCTATTAAATCAAAAGTTGAGGTTAAATGTAGAGAGGCCAAAAACAAAAGTACTTCAAATTTGTGCTTAAGTTATTCAATAAGTCATTTAGTTTAACTTTTTATTGTTGGGAAAAATTGGGTTTTTAAATTTTTATAAAACTTTTTTAAAGGCCACTCTCATATAATATATAAGAATATGTAATCTAGAAATCGCATCTTGAAAATCTGAGTTGGCTTTTTTCCGCTGAAGTGATTTAGGCTCCTAGATCACAATCCGTCATCACCACGCTTATTAGATCACGAACTGTCACCAATGATCTTCTAGATTATGACTCAGGTTCGATCTGCACTAGACGTGTGGGCACTTTTATCACTACCAAAGCAACTAGGACAAGAAAAATTTTCTCTCAACAATAGAGAGAAAAATCTTATTCTATGATCTGTATAAAGTGGCTGCTCTATTTTCTTTAGAGAAAATAAGCCTATATATGTCCCTTTAGTGAAAACCTTAGGCTCCAAATAATGCTCTATCTTAAAACTCACGTTACTTTTTCTTATAATAAGGGACCCACCATGTAAAATAACATAAAGCTCCTTACATATAAGCTAATTAAATGGAGCCTTCTACTAAATGATATAATTAGGCTTTTGACTCAAATAATTAGTTATCTTTCTTATTAATCCAGTAATGGTGCAGTCAATTAAATAAGCTAACCTGAGGATCATTTGAGAACATACAATAGTGGCTACAATAATTAGGCCTCTAATTAAACTAGCCTAATTATTTAATTCCAAATCTACTCCACTAAAAGATTAGAACTGACTTCCATAACTGTATGCTCGAATAATAATTCATCCCAAGTCACATTAATTTCTTTACTGCACAATCCTTTGTACCACATCGTTAATTAAATTGATATCTCAACTGTCCAATCAATTTAATAACATCTTATTCCTTGATCCTTACTGGTTTTCTCTGATGATCATTTTCAACATACTAAATATGTTAACATACTCTGGCTAGAGAATTCTATGATCAAGTGCCGAAAACCTATCAAGAGATATATTGTACAAGTTCTATATTGTTAATCTATAATTCCAATACTCATAATTGCTCCCACCAAGATACCGGGTAATCTTGACCACAAGGATGTGTCGTACCCATTGGTAACTCAAATGAAATAACAATCACAATCATGAAATCATAATTAACTCAAAATTAAGATTACAGTAAAAACAACGCCTGTGAGGTTTAATAAGTCTGACAGTTATTACAAAGTTAATTAATTAAATCTTATATGTAATCCTGTTCAATGTAGTCGTACTACATCAATAAATTCATGCATGATTAAGACAAATCATTTAATAAATTTATTACAGTCTATACCGAAATAAAGTACCCAACTTTATTTATCAACTGCGAACTAAATTTATTTAATCATAACATAACTTGTATTTATGTCTTCTGTGAATCCACATGGTACTCACATAAATACATATAATATGATTAAATGGACTTTAATACATGTATTAATGTAATTAAGATATTTGAATAAAATACCTCATTTATTTTATTAATTAGAAAATTATTTATTACAATTAAATAAACACATATGCTTTTAAAGAGCATATTTTCCCAACATTTATTATATGTAACACTTATATTTGCAGGTTAACAAGAGCATGCCAGTCAAATCAATTATGTTTACTGACGAATTTCTAGTATAATATTAAAGATGTTGCCGCTGATGGTAACTATGGTTTTCAAGCAATAGCTAACTTAATAAGCTTGAGTGAGGATGGATGGGTACGAGTGAGGAAAGATTTAGTCGATGAGTTGTACTCTCACTTAGATGATTATGGAAAATTATATAGACCTAAAAGGATAAACGAACTTATTCATATCCTTTCATATTATCAGAATTGTCCAGCATCGTTTGATCGATGGATGATTATGCTTGACATAGGTCATCTTATAGCTTCGTGCTATAATGTTATCTTATCTTACTTGTCCTTTGTGCAATACCTTACATTTTTACCTTTGAGGTCGGAGCATTTGCATATATTATCTCGTAGAAATATTGTTCTTGACTATGTATTTATCAATCATTTTGTAATTTATTAACTTATTAATAAATTAATAAGTTAATTATTGATTTATTAACTTAATTCATGTTCTATTTATAATTTATAGTTATTAATTATAAGCTTTTATAGGTATTTTTAATGCCACTTCATCATGTTCCACCTATAACACCTAATTGACATGCATATCACCACCCTATCACAAACAGATGAGAGACTTCATATGTTTCTCAAATACAACATTTTATAGAAATTATAATTCCTAGGGTGGGTACTACAAATAAAATAATTTTAGATAATTTACTCTATAATATTATTCAAATGTTTATTTATTATTTTTTTGCCTTAATTTTGGCATGCCATTTGGAGGAAAGCTAAAATGAACATGAAGTCCGATTGTAAATCACTTCTAGAAACTTTTAAAATATTTTTATATTTATTTGTTTTCATTTCTGCTTACTCTTTAAATGTTCCTTTCTCATAGTATTGCACATCAGCATGAAAAATTTAGATATATGTACTGAAATTTGAATAACTATTTAAGAAATTCAATGAAAAATTTAAGGAAAGAACAGGACTATTGTGGAGATTTCATCAATGACCATGACAAACTTTCTCTGCAATGCTAGCTAGGCTCAGGTTAATGCTCGTCGGAGACTTGCTGTTGTTGCAAGTCCAGTAAAATGAGCAACTGCTGAAGGTGAAGGAAAAAAAAGTTAGATTGAATGTTAAGTCCAGCAATGGAAATGCGAGGAGGAGGTTGATGTTTGCTGCAAAAGCTGCATCTGTTTACTTTGTTGCTGGAATTGGGCATTGTAATGGCAACCAAAAAGCCAAAAGGAGGCACCCTAGAAGCCAATAAATTTTATGCGTTAGTTTGTGTCACCATGCCTACTGCAAAGTTTGTCACAAGTGTGAAAAGCTTTGAGCTTTTTGCTTCATTTTGTGCAATTTATCATTTGGTGTCAAAATTGTTGTAATGTGCAAGTTATTGGGATCATCTTCTAATAAATGCAAAAGGTAAAAACTTTTTTTTAAAAAAAATTAATGAAATATTTATTAAGCGTTTATAAATAAATTTAAATGGTTTAATGAGTAAAAGTATTATTATTATAAAAATTGGGTTTAGTAAGAATATATTGGGTATTTAAATGGTTTATCAAGTAAAATTTAAAATTTCAAAGGGTGAGTTTATTTAGCATATGAGTTTAATGAGTAGTTTGATAGATTCAAATAGCCTCGTCCATTTTATTGTCATTTACAATGGATTATTGTCGTTTACAAGAGTAATGTACAAAGAAATATATAGAAAATTCCAATCGACTTCTAAAGACTAATAAAGGAAATCAACTAAATGTAAAGCTATACAATCTCTAAAATTAAGGAAATAAAAGTAGAAAAATATATTCTAAAAAAAGTAGGAAAATATATAAAGCTGAGTAATAATATAGTTACAAACTCTTGTATAATTTTTTTATATACAAACTAATGTGACATGATTTAATTAGTTGGATTAGATACTTCTTAGTTCATATGATTTGTTTTTATTATTTTGTATTTTTATTTAACCAATGAGTTAGTATCAAATCAATTTGTAAAAAATAAATTTATCTAAGAATTTATATTTGTATCACCACTATCAACTCTCAATTAGTTGAGAGAAAATTTTGTATTGCGTCAAGGCAATCAACTATATTCTCCAACAATAGCAAACGGTTGGAACATTCTTCGCGCTCACTAGCAAAGATTCGATCATTCTTCATGTTGAAGCATGGGCAAGTAGACATTGTCAAGGTCATACTTGAGACTTCATAAACCAACATGATCATGAATGAGTTTTTTAATTAGATGAACAAGGATGAAATACTCCTTTGAATTTGGCAGCCATGCAGCGTTCTGCTTTGATAGTTTATACATTGATGAAGTACGGTCGGTCAAATTTGTACCTTTAGAACAAACCATGGCTCGGCAACCTACAAAATAGTTTTGCAAGAATATAAAATGCCAATGGAGATCAACCAAAAGTGAGCATTTTTGCAGGTATGGCTCTCAATCCAATAATCCAATCTTGAGGAAAGATATTATTGTTTGAAATATTTAATAATACCAAAAGTTGTCCTTTTAGGACTTGTTTCAACTTTCAACTTTCAACTTTCAACTTTATCTATGTACCGCGACTTCAAAACAATAGCGATGATTGCATTTCCGTTCTTTTTAGTTGCTTTTAAACTCCATCACGTTCACGTTTTGGGCGTTGCTTGGATCACTACGGCATACCTTTCATTTCCGTTTTGTTTTCAACTTATATAAGTTCCAGTTCAACTATTTTAAATGCTAGTCCGTAATAGCTGACTGGTTAAAAGATGTCTTCCTTTAGATTTAATAGCTAGCTAGTTGGAACATTGTGCATACTTTCTCTTGTGTTTATTTATTTATTCTTTAAAGTATGTGTGTTTTATACATCATAATAATAATAGAATAAAGGTTTTATCTGATTAAGAGGTGTCAAACTCAACATTTTTTAAACGAAGATTTTCAGTTTTTCCAACAAAAAATAATATAAACTACATACTCATTTATTATTTTCATAATAACTAATAACTCTCCTGCCACTTTAATTTTATATTATGACTATTATTTTTAAATATGTTTTTATTCCTATTAACTATAAACTAAATAAATCACATAAATTAAAAGAAAATTAGGTATTTAAAATAAGATATATATATATATATATATTTCATTGTGAATAAAAAATTAATAATAACATTTTTTTTGTATTTTTTGTAATAAATAAATACCTTATATTAATAAGATAAATTATCAAGTAAATGATTTAATTTTTCCAACTTTTCTTTAAAATTTTTAATTGCAAGAAATTTTTAAATATTATGAAAACAGTAAAAAAATGATAATATCTCCAAATTTTTTTAAGGAAAATTATCAGTCATATACCCTTAAATGACACTCGTATCAAATGTGTGTGAACACTTTTCAAGTGTATCACTCGTATACTCTCTGTTGACAGAATACTTCTGCCGTCCACTTATTCGTTAACTTCCATTAGAAAGTTAACAGAATTGTGGTAAATTAACTATTTCGCCCTTGAAACTCAAAATGAGGTAAAAATATAAATTTACCCCAAAAATTAATGTAAATTTTCAATACATAATTTTTTTATTTTTTATTAACAATACATTTTTACTAAAAAAATAAATTATTAATGGTACATATTATTAACAACTATCCATAAAAAATTCATATTATACCATAAACAATTATTAACAATATATTATTTACAATTATATATATTATACCATAAAAAATTCCAGTTATAGCTTAGAGGAGTAGACCTTCAAAAATTTAGGTTAAATTTTAGAGGAGTAAATTTGGTTGTAAAATTTTTTTTTAGCAATTATTAACAATTATCGGATAAATGGGATGACATGTCATTTTTATCAATATATATCATATGACATGATAGTTTTTACTAGGTAAATTGGGTGACATTTTTTTTTAATCAAAGTTTCATTTATTATAAAAGACTAGATTGTCTTTATTATGTCAGCGCTTGCAAACGGAAGTTAACGAATTGGTGGCCGACAAAAATATTTTATCAACTTAAAATATACGAGTGATACACTTAAAAAATATTCACACACATTTAATACGAGTGTTATTTAAAAGTATATGACAGATAATTTTATTTTTTAATATTAACGGCTAGGAGCACAGGCAATGGGCTGTTCCGGCCCGCCGCGGCCCATCTTTGCAGCACGATGGAACCCATTGCAGAAACCAAGCAACTACAAAATGATAAAACTGGATTATCCGTATTCATTTAATGGCCATGGCTCATGTTGTGGTGCTTCAAGCTAAATATTCACCATTAACTCAACCTGCCGTGCACTATCTTCCTTTGAAACCCCAATCCCAATCTTCAAACAGCTTTAGAAGTATTAGAATTGGAATTTGTTTCTCGCATCTCACAATCCAAGCTCAACTTGGGACAACAAGGACTAAGAGAAAGGTCAAGCCAAGCTTCTTCGAGCAAATTCGTCACAAGTGGTCGCACAAAGTCATTTCACCAAGAGAAAAGTTTCCCTGGCAAGAAGAAGAAGAAGAAGTGAAAAATGAGCCGGAGACCGACGTGGAGTCACGGGTTAGGAGTGAACCGTTTAGTTATGCTTTGCCAAATCGTTTTGTTTCAGCTCCTTGGATTCATGGAACTGATTCCAAAGAAACCAAGTTTGATTCTCCTCAAACTAAAATTACAACTAAAAAAGAAGATATTGGTGATGATGGGTTGCTTGGTTCTTTTGAAAAAACTTTTGTACATAGTGCTGTTAAAGAAAAAACTGTTATAGAATTGGATAAAGAAGGTGATTATAATAAGGAACTTAAGACAGATGAAGTGAAAATTGATGCAAACTCTATTGAGTTATCAAATGACAGGCACAGAGAAGTGGGTTCTTTAAATCAGAAGCAAATAAAGGGATATCATGAGGTTGATGATCCAAGTGTGTTACCATGGAAGAGAAATACGGATAGGAGAAGGAGAAGCAACACGGAATTGGCTGAGAAAATGATCCCCGAGCATGAATTACAGAGACTTCGGAACATTTCTCTGAGAATGCTTGAGAGGACAAAAGTAGGGAGTGCAGGGATTACACAAGCATTGGTGGATAGTATTCATGAGAAGTGGAAGTTGGATGAGGTTGTGAAATTGAAGTTTGAAGAACCTCATTCACTTCAAATGAAGCGAACTCATGAGATTTTAGAGGTTAGTGTTTATAATTTTCTATTTTTCCTGAGCTTGTAATGATTTGGCACGCTCATATTGTATTTGCTGAATTGGTTAAACTAGAATTTTACTTGAGTTATGGTTTATGTTTCTTCAGAGAAGAACTGGAGGTTTGGTTATATGGAGATCAGGCAGCTCAGTAGTGTTGTTCAGGGGAATGGCCTATAAACTACCTTGTGTCCAATCTTTTACCAAACACAATCATACACAACAGACAGAAGACGTTACGAATGAAGTAATGCGTAATGTTGGAGAGCATCCCCCAAGATCAGCTATGGAGTCTTATGTGCCTGATTCTGCACATAATTTGGAGAACCTATCTAAAGAAGAACTCATGGACTTATGTGAACTCAACTATTTGCTAGATGAGCTTGGTCCACGCTTTAAAGATTGGCTTGGCCGCGAACCATTGCCTGTCGATGCAGACTTACTTCCTCCTGTGGTTCCTGATTATAAACCCCCACTCAGACTTCTTCCTTATGGTATAAAGCCTGGTCTAAGAGACTCTGAAACAACGGAGTTTCGTAGGCTTGCCAGAAAAACACCTCCACATTTTGCACTTGGTATGTAAAATCTTATGCAAACGACTGTAGTTTTCACCAAATTGTGCCCTCTTAAGGACTTTGTATTTACTTGAATTGTCCTAGGAAGGAACAGAGAACTACAAGGCCTAGCTAAGGCCATGGTAAAGCTATGGGAAAAAAGTGTCATTGCTAAGATAGCTATCAAACGCGATGTAATGAATACACGTAATGAGAGGATGGCAGAGGAACTCAAGGTGAGACATGTGATATTGCCAGTTGAGCATGAGTATGGAATTCCTGATGTTTTCCTTGGTATCTAGATGAGCTTTTTTTTTTATTTCACCACAGTTGTGCTAAATTTTAAGAGTGTTTGCCTGTCTTTTTATTTTTGGCCATTTTTTGGTCCAAATTGCCAGTTACTTTGAGCATGTAGTTGCTGGCTATATTTTCTAAAAGCTCACAATATTTGCATTTCTCCATGCAGAAATTGACAGGGGGAACACTGCTTTGTAGAAACAAGGATTATATTGTATTTTACAGGGGTAATGATTTCTTGCCTCCTGTGGTTACAGATGCAGTGAAAGAGAGATCAAAACTAACAGATATTCGACAAGATGAGGAAGAACGAGCACGACATGTTGCCTCGGCCTTGATTGAGTTGAAAGCCAAAGGTTTTGTAGGCTCATTGGTTGCTGGTACCCTTGCCGAGACCTTGGCAGCAACCTCTTGCTGGGGAAAGCAGCCAACCTATGAAGATGTGGAAAAAATGATGAGAGATTCATCTTTGAGTAGACATGCTTCGTTACTCAGATATCTTGAGCAAAAATTAGCTCTTGTAAGTGGCATATATACTAAAGTTACATTTTACCAGAAAGACTACAAGATTCATAATAATACTCAGTAGCACTGTAGATTAATTGCTTGTTTTTAATTCTTGATGGTTATAGGCGAAAAGGAAATTGAAAATGGCTGATAAGGCTTTAGCAAAAGTACAGGAAAGTCTGGACCCAGCAGAGCTCCCATCTGACTTGGAAACCATAACTAACGAGGAGAGATTTTTACTTCGTAAAATGGGTCTGAGTATGAAACCCTACCTGCTGCTAGGTAAGAATTGGCACCTTGATTCTACTTAACAGTCCAGAGGGAAATAGTCAAAATATTTTTTCACTTTCTGTTTCAGGTAGACGAGGGATTTATGATGGTACCGTAGAAAACATGCATTTGCATTGGAAGTACAGGGAGTTGGTAAAGATAATTGTCAAAGGAAAAAGTTTTGCGCAAGTCAAGCAGATTGCAATTTCCTTAGAGGCTGAGAGTGGTGGAGTGCTAGTGTCTTTAGATAAGATTCCCAAAGGCATAGCGATTATTGTCTATCGTGGGAAGAATTATGTGCGCCCTCTTAAATTGAGGCCTCAAAATTTATTGACTAGAAGGCAGGCATTAGCTCGGTCAGTTGAACTTCAGAGACGTGAGGTACCATTCCTGGTGTTCTTAGTTTCTGTATTTAACTTCTCAATCTGAAATGCATTGTTCGTTTTTTCATCTAATATGTTTCCTCTTAACTTTTCCAGGGACTAAAACATCACATCTTGGACTTAGAGGAGAGAATTGAGTTGGTAAAGTCAGAATTGGTATGCTATCATTCTTGTTCCTTTTTACATACAACTATTTTGTAATGACACGGTGTTAAAACTGGCATGCTTAATAATTCTTACTGTTCTTTTTGCCTCAGGAAGAAATAGAAGGGGGGAAGACAATGACATAGAAAGAAGCTTGTATTCAAGGTTGGATGATGGATATTTCTCTTATAATGACATTGAAGAGGTAAATCATTTAAACTTCCTTGTCTGGTTTATGACGTGAAAATTCTGGTCACTCCCTTCAGGCTTGGCCCAACGCCTACTCTCCTCCCTAAATTTTGAAAAAGATGCCCCAAGATCTGTCTGTCATTACTTCAGTTCCTATTGAAGCTTAGTTTAGCAACAACATATACAACATGATAGAATTGAAAATTTGGAATGAAAAAGCTGACAACCAAATAGTTTAAAGCACTAAAAACAAACCAGATTCTTGTTCTCTTTGGTCTTCTTGCCCAAATTGTGGTGATGGAACCACCATCACCACAAATTGCAAACAATTTACCAGCAATTTTCTTTAAAATAATACCTACAAATGAAAATCTCAAAACCTATTCAAAGGAAATTGGTTATAATAATGAGAAATCCACTGGCTAATAAATCAAGGCTGTGTGCCAAGCCAGGCAAACAAGGGAGGTTGCACAAGGCTGGGTATGGCTACCGTGATGAGCACTGTAGCAGACAGTTCCATGATGGAGAGGAGAGAGAAAAGGAAGAAATTTGGGAAGAAAAAGGATAAATGAACAATGAAGGGAAAAAGATAATTAAATAGAAAAACTACAAAAACTGAGTAAATACTGTTTGAGTTTTTTCTACTGGTTGTTTCCCATTACTCTGGGTTAATTCTGTTTGAAATTATATTAATGTTATGAACCCCGTTATTTACTTGATTATATGTTTCAATTTACTCATTCTCAATGATTTAAACAATGCATACAGATATCATTCAAAAACACTATGCTTACTAGGTTTAGATTTAAAGTTTGTACCCCACTTGATATGGCATTATTACAAATTTACAATCCACTTTAAGTCATTGCGCATTTATGTTAGCATTTCACTGCCATGTGATGATCTGTACGAAGGCCACGTGTATGCCAACATCAGTTGGGATATAAAGTTTGTATCCCAGCTTTGTAAGTGTAGCGTCACTCTTCTGCAGTACCTCATTTGGGTGAGGACTTGGTATTTTAGTTTGGATTAGGGCATATACTTATTTTGGATGGTAAAATTGAGAATTAAATGCCAAGTGAAATTTCAGTTGTTTATAATTGTTTGAATCAGCTTGAACGGGAAGACACTTGTCAAGTGACATTTGATAGCAGCAATGAGGTAGCTGTAACTAACATCAATTCTTCCACAAAGAAGACTTTTATGGATTCTTTCATCTGATTGAAGCTCAGGAGGTATAGCATTCAAAATGTCATGAAACAAATATCAACATTTGAAGCAACAAATGAGATGAGAGAGAGCAAACTAAACGGTGATTCAGTGTTTGTCACGAGAAATGCAAATTGTAAGTCCTCCAGTGGCACTAAAAGTGTATCCTTTATTATTTTCTGATACAGGGAATTCTTCCTCCAACCTGAATCTTTTTCCTCACTATGTATGAAGAAATTAGCTTATATTGAAATATAATTAAATCATATCCTTCAAATGTTAATATAATGGATTAATTCCTTTAAATTTTGGTGGATAGGATAGAACTTTTCTGGGTCGGGAAAATATCCTGGGTTTTTACTTGTTGCATGTACAATCCAGTGTAAAATGGCAAACATAAAGGAAAAAATTGGTATTATCGTGGAGAAATTTGTAATATTTTATTATGTTCACATGTTGAGGACAACAAGAAAGGAAACTAAATCAAATCTCTACAAAATAGAGACTAAATCAAATCCTGCAAATTAGGGCTTGACAACTATCAAGGGCGAGATGCACTTAGTAGGAGGGTATGCCTAACAGTGAGCCGCCTCATGCAATTAGCAAGCCGTGGTGCGCTTAGCAAGCGGACAGCCCAAGATTGCAAGTAGGGATGTCAAAAAAACCCAGACCCGGCCCGAACCCGGACAAACCCAGATAATTCGGGCCGGGTTGAACCCGTACCGGAGAAGAAAAAAATCTGGATCTGGAATGAATTTTATTAACCCGGACGAATCCGGGTCTGGGTTTGGGATAACCTGTGTATCCGGAACCCAGACTCGGATTTATTTTTTATATTATTTTAATTATATTTATTAGTAAATATAAATACAAACATAAAAAAAACCTAATTCTAATTCACAACTCTCAGTCTCACTCTCTCAGTCTCGACTCTCGTGTGCCGCTGCTGCTGCTGCTGCCTTCCGCGTTCTGCTGTCCTGCCTTCCATTGTTCCTCAATTCGTTTGATTCACTGACGTGAGTTGCAGTTGCTAATTATTTCACAGGTTCCTTAGTAGCTTAGCTGCTTATGTATGGCATGTACCCGTTGTGCCGCCATCAATTGACTTGAGGTTAAAGGAGGGAACAACAAGTAGAACTTTTGTTTTGGAGATGAGGAATGCTGCTGGTCCATGTGACAATAAAATTCTGGTGATTCAATGGATGACATCTGCACAGCTCTTCCTCTTGTTTATCTTTGAAATGTTGCTGTTGCTGTTACAGTTAAAAGTAAATTGTTGATTGTGCTTGAAATATTGTGCCGGATCTTTTGATGTATGTTTAAAATGTTTGAAATGTTGTTGTTGCTGTTATTTTCGATTCTGCCGGATCTTTCGATTTTGTTGGATCTGCCGGATCTTTTGAACGAAATGGGAAGGAGTCAGAAAGAAATGAACAAGATTACAAGAATAAAGTGCTCCTTTGCATGCCGAGTTCAAAACCCGAAATCCGGAACCCGGATTTTTCCGGGTTAAACCCGGACCCGGATGAAAAAAATCGAGTTTTAATCCAGATCCGGGACAAAGAAAATGACATCCGGGTCCAGAACCGGGAAGGCTAAACCCGGACCTGGACCCGGATTTTACCATCCCTAATTGCAAGCCAAAGTGAGCAAGCCTGGCCCGATTTCTAGAATTTTCTCACATCCTTACAACTTATATGTGTTTAGATATTCTGACACTTGTGTATACTTAAATCTCTCTAGAACATAGATGATATTTAGGCAAGTTGTATGAATCATTTAGACATAGGCAAGTTCCTCTATAGATAGGGAATGCCACCCTCCATTTTGCTCACCACCACATCACACAACACACCTAGCAACTCAAGCATCCTTGTAAGATCTCTTGTATTCTTTTTTTTGCGAGTAATAAAATTATTTTTAACCATATTGCTCTTTCTTATCTCTAGCCTTTCCACAATTATTTTGTTTGGCTGGCTTGAGAAGTTCAATAGGTTTACTTAGCAACTTTTGTAATAGAAGTTGTTTAAGTGCCGCACAAGTTGTTGCACAAAATACTCATCTAGTGATAAGTGGTTTCAAAGTTGAGATTTGCACCCATGCAATCTAGCTCACGAGCAATGGCCAATCCTCCTAAAACATCACAAGAGGGCGTTGTCAGTGTGGAGTCACTTGAGCAAAACCGTGGCCGCAAGGAAAGACGCATGCAGACTAAGTCCTACAGTAAGTCCAAGGCAACTTTCGTTGATGCCTTGGAGCTTCACATCGCTTCACTTGAAACTTCGATGTTCGCTACTCAAGATGCCCTCAAAAGTTTGAAGGTAAAGGTCAACGGTTTCGATGGCGAGTATGAAAAATTTACGATAGCCACCAAGGCCCTGATTCAAAACCAAGCCGACCCTCTCCGAAGGGAGTTTCGAGCATTTCATGATGAGTTTATGAAATTAAGTAGTTTCGTGCAAAGTGAGATACGAGCGATCCATACGGAGGTTGACGAAGTCCACTCATATTGGGCTTGGTACAAGCCCACACTCTCCATTAATCCGACTTCAATAAGCTCGTGTGATGCTCATCGTATTAACGTGCCGAATCTCGACGCTTATGGCGGTGCACGCAATGTCACTGTCATAGACAACTTTGTCTTCAGACTATAGTAATACTTTGTTGGCCTTGGTGTTTGAGATGAGGTATCGAAGGTAGGCACTGCACAACTATGGAGGCGGCAAAAGCATAGTGAGATGGATAAGGGCATATACGCCATTAACAAATGGGCAGAACTCCAAAAAGCTCTTTACCCTAAGCAATGCGAAGATTAAACAAGAGCTCGCCTTTGTTGGCTCAAACAAACGGGTAGCGTCTATGATTACATCAATAACTTCACTTCCCTAATGCTTGAGATAACCGACATGTCCAACAAGGGTTCTCTCTTCTACTTCCAAGATGACCTCAAGGATTGGGCCAAAGTGGAACTCAATGAGTAAGGCATACAAATTCTCGATGACGCCATAGTCGTTACTGGAACTTGATGAGTAAGGCATACAAATTCTCAATAATGCCATAGTCGTTACAGAATTACTCACCGATTACTCCGCCCAACTTAAGGACAAGAGGCGCAACCAAGGTAAAAATAAGGGAGAGGGTCGAAAGGACAAAGGACATAACCAGAAGAATTAGGGGCAAAAAAAAAAGACCTCTTAGTAACAAAAGCGGGCAAAGTAAATCGAACAAACTGCTACCCAAGCATCGAAGCCCATGCTTCATATGTAATAGGCCTCATTGGATACGTGATTATCCAGAGAAGAAGTCTCTCAATGCCCTTGCCACACAACTCAAGGGCCATTTCACAACGTTGATGGAGGAACACCAACCCAGTATGGGTTCGCTCCAACGCCTTAGCACAGTTAAGAACCACTTACATTCACCCACCAAGAAAGCTCATGTACGTGAGTGCGACCATCAACGGCCAAGTCATTCGTGCGCTGCAGCCAATTGCCTATGCCTCAAGGTGACCAAGGAAGGAGGCACCATGAAGGCGGTAAACTCACCCTTAAAAGCGCTCCAAGACCGCAGAGAAGACACTCTCAGCCATGTAATTCAAGAAAGGCTTCAAGAAGGACCCAAGCTTCTTAGTCTCTATTTGGGAATTGAATCTGGAGAAGATTGTGGACACTCGTCGATCCCAATCTCTCTACTTATTCAAGATATCCTTGACGAGCTCAAGAACCTTATGCCTCCAAAGCTTCCAAAGAAGCTCCTACTTCAATGAGAGGTAAATCATGAGATCAAATTAGAGCAAGGTTTTAAACCGCTAGCCATGGCATCCTACCGCATGGCGCCACCCGAATTTAAAAAGTTGTGGAAGCAACTCAAGGACTTGTTGGACGCACGCTACATTTACCCATCCAAGGGTCCACTCGGTGTACCCATCCTCTTTCAAAAGAAGAAATATGGCTCTCTATGGATGTGCATCGACTATCAGGCGCTCAACAAGATCACAATTAAGAACAAACATCTGATACCCTTGATAGTGAATCTTTTGGATCAACTCAACAAAGCGCAGTACTTCACTAAGTTCGACTTACGCTCTAGGTACTACCAAGTGCAGATCGCGAAAAAGATAAAATGAAGACCGCATACATCACAAAAAAGGGAACCTCCTCGAAAGCAAAGTCACTTGAGAATGCAAAGAAGACCTATAACACTTTGTGGAGCACATTCAAAGTACAAAAACGAGAACACGACGAGGATGCTACAAGCATAGGTAGGGGAGGAGTGTCACAGGCCGCTCAAATTTTCCACAAACAAAAGCTAAATTGGTGCACGCGGATTAACTTAATAAAAGTCTGCACATGGGCGGGATGCGTTTAACAATAGAGTACACTTAGCATTGGGCCACCTTATACAATTAGCGAGCTATGGTGCGCTTGTCGCATTTAGTAAGCAGACAGGCCAAGATTGCAAGCCAAATTGAGCAAGCTCGACTCAATTTTTAGAATTCTCTATACATCTTTACAACTTGTGCATGTCTAGACATTTCCACACTTGTGTATACTTAGACCTCTCTAGAACATAGGTGATATTTAGGCAAGTTGCATGAATCATCTAGAACTAGGCAAGGTCCTCTATAAATAGGGGATAAGACTCTCCATTTTGCTCACCACCACCACACCACACTACACAACACACGTAGCAACTCGAGCATCCTTGTAAGCTCTTTTATTTTTTCTTTTGCAAGTAATATAATTATCTTTGGCCATATTGCTTTTCTTCTTTCTAGCCTTTCTGCAATTATTTTGTTTGACTAGCTTGAGAAGTTCAATAGGGTTACTTAGCAACTTTTGTGCTAGAAATTGTCTAAGTCGCCAACGGATTATTGCACAAAATACTCATCCCGTGACACACAGCTTGTTTATTATACTTTGAAACACTTGGTTACTCAAACTTGTGGTTAACACATCTACTAATTGGCTACTAATAGGTACAAATGGAGTGCAAATTAGGCCACTGTCCAACTTTTCCTTTATGAAATGCCAAGCAACTTCATTGTACTTAGTGTGATCATGTTGAACTGGATTGTGTGTTACACTAATAGCTGATTTGTTGTCACAATAAAGCCTCAGAGGTGCTTCTCATTGAATCTTCATGTCTTTTAAGACGATGTTTAGCCACAATAGCTCACAAATCCCTATTGCCATGAGTTTAAACTCAGCCTCTACACTTGATCTGCAAACTATTTTTTTTCTTTTTTACTTCCCCAAGTCACAAGGTTGCCACCAAGGGTATAATAGCTCGATGTTGACCTCCTATCAACAACTGATCTTGCACAGTCTACATCAATCTAGGCTTCAAGTGTTAGCCCTTTTCCTTTCTTGAACAAAATTCACTTCTCCGGTGTTCACTTCAAATAGTGCATGATCTTATATATAGCTTGAAGATGAACGTCTTTAGGATTATGCATGACTCACAACGCTAACTCATAAGTTATGTCAGGTCTAGTGTGAGAAAGGTAAACTAATTTCCCTACAATCTGCTGAAATATTCTTTTATCTACCGTTGCATTTTCATGAGCTTCACTAAGTCTATAATTAGGTCTAATAGGGCTTTTAGTTGGCTTGCACCCTATATTTCTTGTTACTTTAAGCAAATTTAGTATGTATTTTTGCTGTGATATGAAGATTCCACGTTTTGAGTGGGTAACTTCAATACCAAGAAAACATTTTAATCTACCGAGCTCCTTTTTCTCAATTTCTTAATTAAGCATCTCCTTAAAGTCTCTCTTCCTTCCAAATCATTTCTTGTTACCACAATGTCATTATACACTAATAATGTTGTTACTCCCTCTAAAGCTGAATGTCTGACAAACAAAGTATGGTCAGTTTGTCTCTGTTTATATTCATGGTTGTCATGACCTTAGCATATCATCCGAACTAGGCTCTAGAGGATTGTTTCAAACCATAGAAGACATTTTCAAGTTTGCACATGTTGTTTCCTTTTCAATTCAACCAAAGCCAAGAGGGATTTCCATGTAAATCTTTTCATCAAGATCACTGTGTAAAAAGGTGTTATTGATATCAAATTGTTGCGGACTCCAACCAAGATTAGCAATTAAAGATAATAATACTCTCACAATATTCATTTGGGCAACTGAAGCAAATGTTTCCAAATAATCAATCTCATAAGTTTGAGTATACCTTTTGGCTACCAACCTACCTTTTACCTTTCCAAGGATCCATTGTCTTACATTTACAAGTGAACACATATTTGCAACCTATTGGACTCTTTTCCTTTGGTAACTCTACTAAATCCCACGTCTTATTTTTTTTCAAGGGCCTCCATTTCTATTTTCATGGCATTTCTCCACTCCATATGACTTGATGCCTTAGAACTATCTTAGGAAAGGTTATGGTATTTAGATGTGTGAGAAAGGTACTATGGGTGTGTGACAATTTATCATAAGGCATAAAGTGAGACAAAGGATATAAAGGATATTGTGTACATTTTTAAATGCCTTTTCTAATAGCAATAAGAAGATCATTGTTATTATCTTTATTAGAACTACAAATATTTTCTTGAGAAGGTACAATGTAATTAATTACCTTATTGCTGAGGGCTGGTTCCAATTCTTGGACATGCATAGGATGAACAACGGGTTTTTTTCTCCTCGAATAAGTCAATACTGACAATCTTAAAGTTAAGAGTAGAACTTTGAAGTTATTTATCCTGTCCAAAAATCTTAAAGTTGGGAGTACAAGCATTTTCAAGTTCTATAGAAACAAAACAAGAATTTGGGGGACTTTAAGAATCAACAAGAGTAAAAGCTAGAGGATTTTTTATGTTTGTAGACGAGGGAGGAAAACGAGAGTCAGGTTCCAATGGCAAAAATAAATGTTTGTCTTTATCTTTGTTTTTATCTTTATCTTCAATAAGTGATGTCTCCCCTTGAAGATAAGGTTAATTGAAATAGCTTTCTGTCTCAATAAATGTAACATCAATAGGCACAAAGAATTTTCTTGTTGGAGGATGAAAATATTTGTATCCCTTTTGAGTTGAGGAATAACCAAAAAATACCCATTCAAGTGCTCGTGGATCCAATTTTCCTCTATTATGAGAGTGAATATGAACAGAAGATACACAACCGAAAATTTTGGGAACAAAATGATTAGTATTGTGGAAGTCTGGAAAATATTTTGAAAAAACTTGGACAGGACTTTTGAACTCAAGAACTTGAGAAGGCAACCTATTTACAAGATTCGCTATTGTTAGAGCAGCCTCTCCCCAATAGTTTTTAGGAATATTTCTTTAAAACAAACATGCTCTGCTCTAGTAATGGCTAAAAGATGATCATTTTTTCTTTATGCAACCCCATTTTGTTGGGGAGTGTTATTACATGAGGACTCATGAATTATACTCTCACTTTAGAAGTGTGGTGATAAGGTTTGGTTGAAATAACTTTTTTATTCCAACTCCAAATTGATTTTTGACCATGTTATGAAAAATAAGGAAAATAAAGCTAACCTCATACTTTTTTTTAGAAGAAATATCCACAACATACAAGTGCAATTGTCAATAAATGATATAAAACCAGTGAGTTCCTAAGACATTAGGAATTATGGAAGAACCCCAAATATCACTATGAATGAGTTCAAAATGAATAGATGTTCTTTTATTAGTAACAGGAAAAGAAGCATGTTTATGCTTTACAAGTTCACAAATATCACAATGAAGGTTTTCTACATCAATTCCTTTAAATAATAATGGAAACATTACTTTAAGAAAGCTAAATGAAGGATGCCCAAGACAGAGGTGATGAAGCCAAATTTTATCTTTATTAGAAGTAAAAGACTAAAAAAAATGACAAATATAAATAATTTCTAATTCTAGTTTGCGCACTTGATTCTTTAAGATAGTAGTGCCCATATTTCTCTCTAGCATGTCAAATCCTCTTCCTCGTACTCTGGTCTTGAAATACGCAATATCAAGAAAAAAAATCACATTACAATTTAAATCTTTTGTAAGCTTGTGAACGGACAAAAGGTTCGTAGACAATTTGGTAAATGGACGATATTTTTAAGTGCGAATGCTTGATTTCTTAAAACATTTACTTATCTAATAACTATTGATATGGAACCATCAACTATGGCTATCTTCCTATTGCTTGGGCAAAGTCATAGGAGATAATTTGTGAGGAGTGGGTTATATGGTTGGCCATTGAGTCTATAACCTAAGAGTTGGAGAAGGTTGTACATGAGACATTTTGTGCATATAGAGAAGGAAATTCACTTTTGAATGCCAAAGAATAAATACTTATCTCTGGTGGCTTCTCCAATGTTCCTAACAAACTCTTCAACTTCTTAATTTGTTCTCTATTAAACTTGCCATGTTCATGAGAATCACTTGCGTGACTAGACTGTGTGGAGGTTATATGAGCTTGCCCTTGTCCCCTCAATTGTCCAGTCTTCACACTTGAATTTTTATTGGACATTGGTGGCTTTCTATGAAATTTTCAACATCATTCTCGGGCGTGTCAAGGCTTCTTGCAGTAGGTACACCACAAAGAATCTCTATTTATCACTCTAGACATATCGGTTTGTCCAATTTCACCAAAGGGATTGCTGATTTGGGCTAGAATTCTTTATTATAGCATTTCTTACGATCATAGCTGAGCTCTCCACTACTTGGGGTTCAACAATGAAAGGTTTAAACAAACTGAGACCACTTTAAATATATATTTCTTATCCAATCTATGGGCTGCCGGAATATTCTACAAATCTCTCGTTGATGGCGTATTTATTGAGTAGGATTGGGTTCATCAACAATCTCATGTTGGAATTTGAAATTAATCTCAAAAGGAGAAAAAAATGGTTGAAAAAGAATTCGTTAATGAAGGCCGAATGGAAAAAAAATTTGTAAAGGAGCCTAATAAGGCTCGGATACCATGTCGAGAAGTTTGTAATATTTTATTGATGTCTCAAAAAATATAATTCTAGCTTAATATGTGCATGCAAAATAAAGGAAATTAAATCAAATTCTTACAAATTAGAGAATAAATCAAATTCTACAAATTAGGGATTGACAACTATCAAGATCTTCTATCTAAGGCATCAGTATTTATAATATAAAAAAAATAGCTAGATGTTTTCCCACAATTATATATCTTTTCAGTGTACCACCAACACATATATCTGTTAAGAATATACCATTAACGAAACCAAGGACATTTTACTTCTGTAATTCAAACATTAGTACGAACAAAAATGTATCAAACATTGTACAATAAAATGATTTGGGTTTCATAATTCAAAACCATTGACATGTTAAAATTAACAAATTCAACAGATGAGACATGTCTTATTAAAGATTGTTGTTGCTTGACTTCGTGAGATTGTTTTTGTTCAATAGTTAGAATTTGTTTTCTATGGATAGCAGTACGAATATCTTAAATGCCGATCTAAACGCAACTGTCCACACTTACTAACCACAAAAAACAGGTAGAATACAACGGAAGGGATTCCGACATAGATTCTCCAATGCTTAAGTCATAGATTTGGTATATAAGGAAAGGAAAAATGAATTGATAAAATTGCAAAATAAGCTAAAGTTCAACAGATTTTGGTTGTATTGTTGAAGATCATATAAAAGGAAGAATGGTCAAGTGGTAATGTCTTTTGATTTTTTTAGTTAAATTTGCTAACCCCTTGCTTTGATGTCCTCTCTAGTTTAAATCGGCTCTGAATTGTGGATGATTGTTTCCTTAATTTCAATATGCTCTCTCACCAATTGCAGGTACTAGGTGATTTAAAAGATTGATGTGTTTGTCTGATTTTCCTTCAAAAACATTGGACTCGACCTGGATAAATAAATTCTCAAATTGGGTAGTAGAGTCTTAGGTTAGGCTAATAGACATCCAAATAGGACTAGAAGATTTTCATGACATACTAACAAATATTTAGGTCTGACAAAGAGGCAAGTAGACTTCTAATCTATAAAATATGCTCACCTTGTAAATACAATAGAATCCTATGCAGCTTGGCTCAGCCATGCTCAGCCACCATAGAAAACTCTGACCCAAACAGATTTCAAACAATGAAATGGGGCCATAAAAAACATCTAAATGGCTCCTTCTAATAGGATGTATGTGTCACGGTAGGGAACTAGAGTTCCATTACTGGTATGAATAACCAACTTCTCAACTAGGCCAAGATAGGCCTGTACTCACCAAGAAGCAGTGCATTAAAATGGGTTGTCACTCTACCTGCAAGGGTTTCACTTTGACATTTATTACTGTTTGGTTTTCCTAATTTTCTTTCAACCTGAATCAAAACCTTTGTCGTTCTTAGCAGCCAAGTATTAATGTATGTAATTTTTCTTCTCCGACTATCTTAAGATTCCATGTTTTATCTTCTCTGAAAAACTATTCTCCGTGATATATATACCTTGGTTTTCTCACTGAGGCATGTAACTGTAAGATAAATTTCAACTTCAAGCAATTCAAATGAACACTCATTTACTTATATCTCATAAACTCATGTGGGATATCTTTAGAGTTTGTTTTTTCAACCTCTAAATATGTTCATTTTGATACCCCTGAAAAGCCAGACTCAGTTATTAGATTTTTCATAAACCATGATTTTTTCTAAAAGCCAGATATTAGCTGTTATCAGAAGACGCCCACAATTTCTTTTATCCTCCACTGAGAGAACATATGCGCCTAAATTTGTTGGGTCCATCTCGTTTGGGGGTTCAAAAATATAAAGTCCAAAATGACTTATTAGATGTATAATTACCATTAAACTTTAGACTTGAATGAAATTTGTCATGAAATTTGGTTTTAAAAATCAGCCGGCAGCCCCAGTATCACAGCCGCAAAAATGACGAGAGAAGAAAAGAGAAGTCAGTGGCATGACATTTAATTGGACGACCGAAAAATAAAATTAACTTTGTTTCTTCCCAAATTTTAAACGTAAATTCTTGGCATCGCACTCTATAGTTTTATTGTTCTTAATTTTTATTTTATTATTTTATTAATTATTATTTGAGATATTTACTTATTAGAGAGACATTAAGTTGTTAATGTAACAGAAGAATATTAAAAATCTTTGCATTGTCAGTCTCTAGTATTATTTAGAGAAAAATTTATGTTGTAATCTCATTAATAAAGTGAAAGATTATATCGGACTACTATCCTGTAGTTTTTTTCCGCTTTGAATTTTCTACGTAAAATTTGTGTCTCTTGTGGTTAGTTTTTACTTTGAATTTTGTTTGTTTATTTTTCAGCCTATTCATTTGTAGTACATATCTTATTTTGATTACACAAAAAGAAAAAAAAATTTATTCCACTTAATTTGCAGCTCCTTACGTGAGTCCCTTTTCCCAGCAAAATTTAATTTCTTTCATTCCAAGGGTTTGTCAAGCCCTGATCTTGCCAAAGTCTTATATGCTAAGCCGTCTGTTTTGCATAGAAGCTTACACAAACAAATAATCCCTTCTTTTAAGTTCTTTAAAGGTTTACTCAAGTTTGATTAAAGCACTGTTTCAGCTATAAATTTTGCCGTTTATGATCACATACGATGTCCAAACGTGTGTGTTACAAAATGCTACGATTTTTGGAGAACATGGAGTGCCAGAGTCACATTAATCTGTTTCTTTGTACCCGGCCTAGCACATTTGTTTTAATCTCTGAGCTGTTCAAGGAAAATGTGGAGAAATTGAAGGGATGAGATTTGATCCTAAGGAGATGAAGTTTGGCTTGGCCGTTTTTGTATTCAAGTAGATGTTTATAAGAGGTAGGGTTTGTCAGAGGAAGAGATTTTCAAAGCATTTTTGAAGAATTCGTTGTGTATGGCATCGTCTGAGGATAAGATTATGGCAATCATGGATTATTTTGTAAGGAAAATGGGTGGCAAGGCTTTATTTGTTGTTGAATGTCCATCGCTTACTATTTTCAACTCGGAGAAGAAGAGAATTGTTCCGAGGGGCTCAGTTGCTCAAGGTTTGTTGTCGAAAGTTTTGATTAAGAATGATCTTGGTTTGTCTACATTGTTTCTCACTTCTGAGAAGTTGTTTCTAAAGAGGTTTGTGAACCATTACAAAGAGAAGCTTCTAAGCTGCTCAAGTTGTATGATAAAAAGTTGATGTTGGGAAAATATATTCGTATATATGTTTATTTAATTGTAATAAATAATTTTTCTGATTAATAAAATAAATGAGGTGTTTTATTCAAATATCTTAATTGAATTAATTTTTTTATATTAATGTCCATTTAATAATATTATATATATTTATATTTGATCACCATGTGGATTCACAGAAAATATAAATACAAGCTATCTTATGATTAAATAAATTTAGTTCACAGTTAATAAATAAAGTTAAGCACTATAGACTGTAATGAATTCAATGAATGATTTGTCTTAATCATGTATGAATTTATTGATGTAGTACGACTGCATTAAACAGGATCACATATAAGATTTAATTAACTTGAAATAATTGTCAGACTTATTAAATCTCATAGGCATTAATTTTGCTGTAATCTTAATCTTGAGTTAGTTATGATTTCATGATTGTAATTGTTATTCCATTTGAATTACTAATGGGCACGACACACAATTGTGGTCAAGATTACCCGGTATCTTGATGGGAGCATTTATGAGTATTGGAGTTATAGATTAACAATATAAAATTTGTACAATACATCTGTTGATGGGTTTTCGACACTTAATCATAGAATTCTCTGGTCAGAGTGTGTCAACATATTTAGTATGTTGAAAATAATCATTGGAGAAAACTAGTAAGTATAAAGGAATGAGATGTGATTAAATCGATTGGACAATTTAGATATTGATTTAATTAATGATATGGTACAAAGGATTATGCAGTAAAGAAATCGATGTGGTTTGGGATGAATTTTTATTCAAGCATACAATTATGGAGGTCAGTTTTGATATTTTAGTGAAGTAGATTTGGAATTAAATAATTGGGATAGTTTAATTACAAGCCTAATTATTATAACCACTATTGTATGTTCCCAAATGATCCCCATATTAGCTCATTTAATTGACTACGCCACTACTGGATTAATAAGCAAGATAACTAGCTATTTGGGTTAAAAGCCTAAATATATTATTTAGTGGGAGGCTCCATATAATGTACTTGTGTCTAAAGGATCTTGTGTTATTTTACAAGGTATGCCTCTATGACAAGAAAGAAGTAACTTACTTTTGGTTTATTATTTTTAATTTAAATCAAACTTGATTTAATAGAATTAAATAATATAAAAAAATGGAGCTTTGAGTTTCCACTAGATATATATATAAAAGGACTTATTTTCTCCCAAAAGAAGGGTAGCAGTCACTTTATATAGATCAAAAAAAAATTTCTCTATTCTTGAGAAAAAAAATTTCCCGTGTTAGTTACTTTAGTGGTGATAAAGACGCTCACACGTCAAGTGTAGATCAAACTTGAATCATAATCTGAAAAATTATTTGGTAATCGATTGTGATATGAGAGGAGTGGTGAAGACGGATCGTAATTTAACAGGAGTGGTGGTGATGGATCGTGATCTGAGAGTCTAAATTACTTCAGCAGAAAAAACCAAATCGGATTTTTAAGGTACGATTTTTAGATTATAAATTCTTATATATTGTATGAGAGTGATCTTAAAAGTTTTTATAAAAAATTTAAAAAACTGTTTTTTTTTCCAACAGTTGAATGTTTCAAGACGACAAATGGATTCTAAGCTTGTATTAGGATGACCTAACATTTAGTAAAGGTGCAGGAACTTGAAAGTGTATTCACCATCAATCAATTGTAGAATACAGTTAGCTTCTGCTGGATTTTTAGCCCTATGGTGATTCCTTTGTTTTGGAACCTGCTTTGCTTTAATGCTAGATTGCACTTTGCATATTTGATCAAACTAGTTAGTACCTGCAATTCTGGATAAAGGATAGAGATTACCGGCCATCAATTGCTTTTTGTCCTAGAGTTATTTGTACTTTTATATGTAAACAACTAACGATAGACTGTTATTTATTCAGAAGTATCACACAGGGCGTACATGTTTGTTACACCACAATTGATTCGGCTTTCATTCTTCAGCTCGATCTCTAAAAGATCTAATAGAAATCCAGAAAATAGCGTAAAATCAAAATTGTGGTATACCCTGGGAGATCTAAATTCATGGCACAAAATAAAAAGTCACCTTTCTCCTTTAACATCCCATTTTGATGAGCAATACACCAAATCAAAAATAAGTTGCCAGGAGTAATTCTTAGCAAAAATAAAATAAGCATCCTTTTTAATTTAATACCCAATGTTGACAAGCAATACACCAAATCTAAAATAAGTTGTCAGGAGTAATTCTTAGCAAAAATAAAATAGTCATCCTTTTTAATTTAATAGCCAATGTTGAAGAGCAATGCAGCAAAATATGATCTAAATACACTAAAAAATTAAAAATATGGTTTTATACGTTTGAAGCTTCTGATACAAGTCTAGGAAGATATTTTCAGCAAGTTTTTCAGATCTGCTTCAACTTGTAATATTTCCCTGGCCAGCTAAATCCAGGCGGTATAGCTTTATAATCTCCTATGTGGCAGTATAGCTTAAACATCTCTCACTCTGCTACTGTTGGGTTCCTGTATCAAATTAAAAGTGTCCATTACTACTAAGGTCAAAAATCCAGCTACCAACATCTAATACAATTTCATATATATGGTTAGATGTAATGGGGATGAAAGACACCTGGGTGATCCTGCTTCAGAGATGCCTTTACAAAGTCCAGAACAACTGATACTAGTTCAGCTTGATGATTAGTGTATCCATGATTTGCTCCTTCTACAACATGCAATTTGTGGTTTGGTATGATCTTATCAAACTCATGTGCATCTTGAAGAGGAATAATTTTGTCAGAGGATCCGTGGATTGAGAGGACGCTGTATTACAGACATTGCTCATTCATCAGTTACAAATGCCACATACAATCACTGAGCATACATAAATTTATTCATAATTGTTGAACTGCTGAAGTTTCACACATGTGAATAGGCAGGATGGAAAAAAATAATCATATCAGATAAAGGAAACCAATATAAACAATGGCTTTATGCCAATAGGTGCTTTCAATAGTGTCCAAAAGTTATGCAACAGACAGCAGGAAACAGTCAAATAATTGATTGTTTTGTCTTTAAATCAGAGAATTTTGAGAGTACCAATGTGAACCTAGGTATGAACCACTCATCGTTTCTATCACATTCTTTATAGATATATCTTGTTAAGTTTGTAGCATTTAGCTCGAAGTCACAAAACAGTTAACAATGAACATCTTGCAGTACCTGTTCCTCTACCAAATAAAATACTATTCTCAAGCAAAAATACATAACTAGAAAAACAGTTAACCAGATAAAATTTGTTCTTTTCACCTGCATTCCTTGTCAATCTGAAGACAAGCGTCATGCATGTTTGTATTTAGGCGATCCATCAAACTTTCCTCAGTAACTCGATATTCAACATCTCCTGCAAAATTCATGTATTAATCAAGTATTCAAAAAATAATCAATGTCAATCCTTCATGTGAAAGGAAACAATAACAACAAACCATGCATACAATGATGGACAGAGCTTGGTGCATCCCGGCTCCATCATTGATGATGGCATTATCCTCTATTGTAGATTCTCAAAAGGAACTAACTCAAAGGAAAGGAAATTCGAGAAATGCAGGACTTCCCTATTATTGTAATCAATTTATTCAAAGGTACCTTTTTTTATCTTTTTATTTTTTTATTATTATTTTTTTAAGATAGTAAATTAAAACAAGTACCAAAATAAAAAGATAATGTAGATGGTCAATTTATCCAGTCATCATCGGCCAAACAAATACTCTAGCTAAATAATATACATCTACATTGGAAAGAAAATCATTTTTACCTGTTTTATTTTTAACATCAATAAATCCATCTTGCATGATTTTTTCCATATAGTCTTTCCCCAAGCGACCTTCAATGCCCCCCTTCAGATCATAACGGCCAGAAACATTGACAATAGTACGGATATCTTTATACTTAGAGGCATATAGAAGCACAACACTACCTCCTGCAATTACATGAATCAGCAATTGACTTAGAGCAAAATAACATTATATGATCTTATCCATATAACAGGTAGGATGATAAGAAAATAGAGTTATACATAATGAAACATGCCATACATAATGAAATATGCCGAAACAACAAATGAGTCGGTGCTCATACTTGTGAGATACTTATAAATGGTTCAACAGTTTTTGGTTTAATGACTTCCCAAACCTCATGGCAGATCTTATAGCACATCAATATTCATCAGCTGGAACTCAATAAAACCAAGTTCCAGTAATTTGAAGTTACTACAAGTTCAAAGTGGACTCTAATGCTAACTAACAAAAGTTCTGCAAAAGACCATACAGTTTTCTTGAATTATTCATATTATCTTATCCATATAACAGGTAGGATGATAAAGAAAATAGGGTTATACATAATGAATTATGCCATACGTAATGAAATATGCCAAAACAACAAATGAGTCGGTGCTTATACTTGTGAGATACTTATAAATGGTTCAACAGTTTTTGGTTTAATGACTTCCCCAACCTCATGGCAGATCTTATAGCACATCAATATCCATCAGCTGGAACTCAATAAAACCAAGTTCCAGTAATTTGAAGTTACTACAAGTTCAAAGTGGACTCTAATGCTAACTAACAAAAGTTCTGCAAAAGACCATACAGTTTTCTTGAATTAGCTTATAGTCTGGAATATGACTGTAGATACGAGATATTGTTTCTGCTAGATTAACTCTCATTAAGAAATCTGACGTAAGTTTTACCATTTACACAACTTTTTTTCTACTATATCTAATCTTGTAAGCTTTCATGGCATTCAATGCTTAGAATAATCTAACACACCTTTGCTATGCCCCAGAATTGCACCTACTGCGCTGTTTACACCACAGAAGTATTGGACTACAGCACGTAAATCATCAGCCTCTCTCCAATAGTTACCATACTGAAATGAACCTTCACTTTCCCTGGAAAGCATAGCATTGGAAATAAAACAGAGTGACCCATGTATATAATCACCAAGACTGACATTGTTCAAAACAAAGTTGCAACAAACATAAGATGGGGAAATGTGGAATTCTAAATTATCATCAAACTATCAAGAGAAAGTAAAAACCAAACAGCCAACCAAACAGCCAATTTCAGGAATGATGAAACCATCTAATAGAGTATGAATCAGAAACGCATAAATGCTGCATTTTGGCGTCCCGTATACATTGATCGGCATTAAAGGATTTATTCGCATCTCCCATGAAATGCATGACCTACCCATTTCCAGCAAAGTCAAAGCGGAAGGCGCTAATTCCCTCATTTTGTAACGCAACAGCAAGATTCACCATACTTGGATCATCCTGCGAGGCAAAAGAAGATAAGCACTAAAACTTTAGCCACATACTAAATAAAAGAGCAAAATAGTCATGTTATCTGCGGTAAAGTTTTGACTCGGATATAATTTAGTTATCTATAACAGTTAATTACCAAACCTTGGTTGATCGAAAACCATGGCACAACACCACAATTTGAGAAGATTCAGCATCATGTAATACACCCACAAGCCTTTCGCCATATTTGTTCGGGATAACAAGTTCTTGCTGCTTAACCGCTGAAAACCCAAAAAAAAAAAAAAATCAGAGGACTATTACGGCATAAAATTAAAAATTAAAAACAAGAATGATAATCTCGAATGAAACCACAAACTATTAAATTAAATTATTTCAACAGCTAGACAAACAATGTGTCACCTAAATTCTGGGGAGACACAGACTGAGACATCTTCAAGGATCTTCTGAAACTGCGACCGCGATTGGTTGATGAAACGATGCGTACCTGGCGAAGAAAGATTGGTGAAGGTGGCTTCTTGAAATTTAAGCAACTTGTGGAAGCTGGATGATGATTAAACACTAGCACTCCCATTTATTTAACCCTGAGTCTGAAACTCCGGCTATCTTGTGTGCGCCCTGCGCCTGTGACCCTGCTTTCCCACATGGTAAAATGGGGGTCCAGGTTTACCCCTTATCGGATCCTGGTTTTGGACTGACCGCACCCGGAGAGTTGTTTATTTTGTACCCGGACTCTTTGAACCCGAGTATTTTACTTTGCTGATTTCAAATCTGTTATTCGGACGTACATATTTTTTCAAATGTCAAAGTTTCAAAAAAATAAAATAAAAATGTATGTCTATTGTGAAATTAATTGGGAAGTATCCAAACTATAAATGGTAAGAAGTTAACGGATCAGAATGATACTAGTTAAGAAAATGGTGACGAAGCTTTGTGAAAGCTTTGATTGCTTCAAAGTTTCATTTCTCAATCTCTTAATTATGTTTGATTATAAGTAGGGATGGCTATTTATAATCAAGCATATCACCTTGTGATTTAATTAGCTTAATGCACAATTCATAATATATTTTAACAGGTGAGACTGATATATTATAAGTCAAGAATTACTTTTATCAAGAAATGAATAAACATATCTCGTAAGCCAACAATTTTATCAATTAAATTGTAGGCCTGGTGGTGCCAATAAAAGTGTAATGGCATTTTTTCTTTCTCTTTTTTCTTTTTCTTTTTTTCTTCTTCTTCTTCTTTCTTTCTTTTTGAAACGGCCAATGCAATGATTTGTGCGATGTTAATGTGAGTGCCGCCGGTTATGGACCCTGTCGCAGCAGCAACTGCTTAGGCTCTATAATTTCAATTTGTGTAGGTTTGACTTTTATAATAGTTGAATTCTAATTTGAATTCATAAAATTATTATTCCAGCTTGCATTACACTTTTTTATTGTTATTTATTTACTTGAATGGTTGTGCTTTTACACTTAGTTGTTCTAAATTATTATTTGTAACTGAAAAAAAAGGCATAAAACAATGATTTATCCGGATACAGGTTTGAAATTTGTTGATTACTCTTCTACTACGTTTTCTTCCCAAAATCAAAGTGGGTAACAATCAAAATGAGATAGAATCATAATATAGTCAAATTGAAATGAAGAGTGAGAATCAGTTGTCCATTTGAGCTGCAAAAATCAAAATTCGAACGAGCTATATTCTTATTAATATCTTTATTAAAATGTCCTTAGTTAAAATTATGTAATTATTTATTAACAAAATAAATAGTAAATATTTTTACTATAAATATTATTATTGTTATTTTAATAATGTAGTATAATATTATTATAATAATTATTACTGCTACTCTAATTATAACAGTAATAGTAATATTATAACTATTTTATTTATTATAATAATTATAATTAATAATATTAACAATATTAAAAACATTAATAAGGATAATAAACTTATTATTATTATTATTATTATTACTATTATTAAAAATATAATTATTATAATAATAGTTATTATTGTCTATATTATTATTATTATAATAGTTATTAATATTGTTTTAATTATAAACATAATTATTATTATTATTATTATTATTATTATTTAATATTTAAATGGGGAAAATAAATATTTAAATGTCAATTCTTTCTTTGTTCTCATTCTCCCATTTTCATTCCACCTCTCCAATCCCATATCTCATTTCTCAAATTTGTGGACTCCACCCAAAATTTATTTTCATTCCCCTCTCTAATCCAAGACAAGAAGCAAACATACCGTTAAGTCTTACCTTGTGCTCTTATGGGTTTTGTATTTTAACTTACTCTGTACCAGATTTGTTTTAGTAGAGTGTGCTTGTGTCCAGGTTTCTGTTTTGTTTCTCTTTGTTGCTCTTTTCACTTGGACAAGAAGAAAATAAACAACAAAGTCTACAAGTGCTTGAAAACACCTATCGAAGATATGTCCCAGAGCCATGGGTGAGTGATTTTCAAACAATTTAATTTGATTGGCTACCTCAACTCAAATCTTGGGAAAGATTAGTGGTTAGAAAATAAATTATAGGCTTTGCCATCCGTTACCTATTTTTTCTTTTAAATATAAAAAAAAATCTTTTACATTATTTCTTTAAATATCGGTTCATTGTTTTGTAGAGTGAAAGGTTTTGGTGTTAGACACGTTTTCAATACGTGTATAATATGGCCATCTAATTTATTTTAATTATTAGTTTTCTAATTTATCTTTATTTAGTTTAATTTTAAAATGTTGGTTTTGGTTTAAAATTTGAATAAAGATAAAACAACTCTCCCTAATATCTTTCATACATGTTACGAGTGGTTTACTAAAATCAATGGGATAACGGCTCATCACTTCCTCTTTTATTTAAACATGTCTTCTTGATGTGAGATGACTTATAGTCAAGATTTTTCAAAAAATATTTAGGGTCTCTGGTCTAACAACAGAGCCTGTGTATATTATCTACTCTCAGGAATTAAGTGTTGGATAGACTATAGTAAATTCTGAGTACGAAGCATCGCTTGTATTCGTTGATTTTGTTTGCATTTCGGAAGAAAGGTTGTGTACAATTGAATCTGATAACTATGGCAAGAGGTAAGCTTTCTAACTTGCGCATGATGAATATAGTCTTTTAGTTGGTATCAGAGCTAGGTTACGATCCTGGGACATGTCTTAACACTAATATTACCATGCATAGTCATAAGGTTAAAATCAAAAGTGAGGTTTAAATGAAGTTTAAACATACCATCATCTAAAATTCCATCACCAACAATAACAAAATTTTTTAACAAGTGAAAAGTTGTCCCAAGAAAATTAAAACCAAAACCAAAAGGCAAAAGTCTTGAAACTGAAATAAGGTTTCTAGAAAAGGATGGAATGTAAAAGGTTCTATCAAGGTCTAGAACAATTATTCTTAAGTTTTAGTTGGTATTAGAGTCATGCTTCTAGTCTAGTTATCGATTCTTATATGTTAGAATTTGAGTAATTTAAAGCATGATTGATTATTACATGAATAATTGTTTCTCATGCGTGATATAACATATTGAATATGAGTGTGTGATATTCTATGATATATATATATAATTTAAGGATAGCCTAAAAATTTCCGTTGTATTTTCATATGGAATGCAGGAATAGAATTATGCAATAATGGTTATGCCGGACTTGTCTGCATAATTGATATAAGTATAATTAATTAATAAATTCGTTTGACTTTAGCATGTCATTATATAAATTCAATTAATTCAACTGTCTACATTTGCTTTTCGGTTAATGACGATAATGACATGTTGGTTGTCTTATATATGTAGATTTACTAAATTAAGTTTTAGTGACATTATAATATGTAAATAAATGCATGCATGATTGAATATAATATATTTGTTGTGTTCTTGGATTGCATTAATAATGATAAAGGACACCTGTATTTGTTTAACTAGCATAATATTAAGATTGGAAATCTGATGCATGACAAATGTCATATTTCCATGCTATTGGTTATGTGAAGAATTATTCGGTGTCTTAAAATTATATTCGGTAACCTTGGCATGTACTTTGATGATATAAATCCATGGAAAGTGATAATACTAGTTTCTGTTTTGTGAAATTATCACCTTTGTAAGTTCTGGATTATAAGGAATTTATTGTATGTTATTCACATGGCTGAATTATTTACCGTGTGCATGTTGTTTGCATACTGGAATAAATTTGATGTCATTTATAAAGTTGTTATAATTGATTAATTGAGAGATAGCCACAACACTCTAAATTAAGAAAATTTAGTCACATAAATTCTTAATGACATCAGATGGTAAAATGAAACATAGTAATTAATCCCACAGGGAAATTATTATATTTGTGTTTCAATTAGAATGAGATAGTGAGTTATTTATTTTAATTATAATAGCTGCCCACATGCCTATTTATCAAGATAATAAATAATATGCTAGTCTCATTATATGGATATAATATGTTGCATGTTATAATTTGCCCACAGGATAGTTATAATGATGCTTTGATTTATTTAAATTATTGGAAATTATTTACATGTGTAAATTTTCCTTATAATTTATGCTTCAATATGTTTTGTAAGGGTGCAAAATTATTTACACGTGTAAATTTTCCTTATACTTTGTTTGTTTTTATATCTATTCAATCTTTATCTATTCCAAACAGTGATACTTCTCATATCCCTTTTCTGAGTGGTGACAATTGTAATGAATGGAAGGAGAAAATTCTCCTAATGTTAGGGTGCAATGACCTTGACTTAGCATTTCGAGTGGATGAGCCACCAGTGCCTACCGAATTAAGTACCCCACAAGAGAAATCATTATATGAACGATGAGAGTGATCTAATCAATTGAGCATGATGCTTATTAAGGCTCATGTTGGGAAAAGCATTCGTGGCTCTATTCCAGATTGTGATAAGGTGAAAGATTATCTCAATTCCATAGAGCAACAATTTGAGACATCTCACAAGGCTATGACAAGTACCTGAGTAAATTGTCATCCATGAAGTTTACTGGCACCAAAGGAGTGGGTGAGCACATTATGGAAATGAGGGATATTGCTATTCGACTCAAGTCACTAGAAATTGAGATTTATAAGTCATTTCTGATTCACTTTATTCTCAACTCACTCCCTTAAGAAAGGACACATGAAGAAAGCTTGCCTTATATATAAGATATGGCTTGAAAAGAAAGGTAATCTTATCTCTCTTGTGTGTTACGAATCAAATATGGTTCATGTTTCTCATAACACTTGGTGGATTGACTCTAGTTCTACAATCCATATTTCCAATACCATGTAGGGCTTCCTAAACCATAGGAAACCGATGGAAAGTGAACAAGCCATCTATTCAGGAAATAAGATGCCTTCACGTGTTGAAGCCGTCGGGACCTATAAACTTGTCTTTAATTCTGGCTTTGTTCTAGACCTTGATAAAACCTTTTACATTCCATCATTTTCTAAAAACCTTGTTTCAGTTTCAAGACTTTTACCTTTTGGTTTTGGTTTTAATTTTCTTGGGACAGCTTTTCACTTGTTAAAAGATTCTGTTATTGTTGGTGATGGAATCTTAAATGATGGTGTGTTTAAACTTCATTTAAATCCACTTTTGATTTTAACCTTATAACTATGCATGATAATATTTGTGTTAAGGGAAGTGCCTTAAATGAGCAATCCTCTATGTTGTGGCACATGAGATTAGGTCATATCTCTATTGGGAGAATTAAGAGGCTAGCAAATGATGGAGTACTTGAGACTCTTGACTTTATTGATTTTGGTACTTATGTGGATTACATTAAGAGAAAGTAGACCAATAAGACCAAGAAAAGTGCAAGGAGGAGTTCAAATATTTTAGAAATCGTGCACACTGACATTTGTGGCCCGTTTTCAGAAATGTGCTTAAATGGTCAGAGATATTTCATCTCATTTATTGATGATTATTCACGATACATGTATCTCTACTTATTTTATAATAAGGGTGAAGCATTGGATGCTTTTAAAGTATATAAAGCAGAAGTAGATAAACAATTAGGGAAACCAATCAAAATCATGAGATCAGATAGAGGTAGAGAATATTATGGTCGATACAAGGGATCAGGGCAAAAACTAGGTCTTTTTGCTAGGTTTCTTGAAGAAAATGGTATTGTTACTCAATATACAATGCCAGACTCACCATATTAGAATGGCGTAATTGAAAGACGAAACCGAACATTAATGGACATGGTTCGGAGTATGATTAGCAACTTCAATCTCCTATTATCCTTGTGGAGTGAAGCCTTAAAAACTGTTGTATATGTATTAAATAGAGTTCCAACTAAGGATGTTCCTAAAACTCCTTTTGAGTTATGGAAAGGTTGGAAGCCTAGTTTAAGACATGTACGAGAATAGGGTTGTCCCGCTGAAGTTAGGGTGTACAATCCACAAGAGAAAAATTCAGACCCAAGGATAGTCAGTGAGTTTTTCATTAGCTATGCAGAAAGGTCTAAGGGATATAGATTTTATTATCCATCCCATGCTTTTAAAGTTGTAGAAGCTAAGATTGCTAGGTTTATAGAGAATGATGGGATTAATGTGAGTAGTCAACCTCGAAACATAGTTTTTGAGAAAGATCAAAGTTCAAAAACTACTCTTGATGCTTCAGATTATTTGGTTGTAGTTCAGTAATTTCCACAACCAGCCACTGAAGAGCCTATCATGAAGAGAATATTCCTGAAGATCTAGCTATTCAGCAACCTCCTCAAGAGGATGCTGATATAGCATTAAGGAGATCCACAAGGACAAAGAAACTAACAATTCCTTCTGATTATGTGGTGTATCTACAAGAATATGATGTTGATATTGGTGCTAAAGATGACCCTACCTCATTTTCACAAGCTACGTGTAGTAGTAAATCCATTTTATAGTACAATGCCATGAAGGATGAGATGGATTCTATGACTAATAACCAAGTTTTGGATCTTGTTGAATTGCCTAAAGAAGCAAGAGCTATTGGTTGTAAATGAGTTTTCAAAACCAAAAGAGATTCTTTAGGCAATATTGAAATATATAAAGTAAGATTTGAAACCAAAGGATTCACTCAACAAGAAGGAATTGATTATCATGAAACCTTTTCTCCAATTTCTATGAAGGATTCTTTTAGGATAATCATGGCATTAGTAGCTCATTTTGACATGGAGCTACATCAAATGGATGTGAAAACAGCATTCCTCAATGGAGATTTAGAGGAAGAGGTTTATATGAGACAACCTGAAGGGTTCATCTTAGAGAGAAATGATCACTTGGTCTGTAAACTCAATGGAGATTTAGAGGAAGAGGTTTATATGAGACAACCTTAAGGGTTCATCTCAGAGGTAAAGGATCACTTGATCTGTAAACTTAAGAAATCTATATATAGATTAAAACGGCTTCTCGACAAAGGTATTTAAAATTCCATAATATAATTTCTTCATTTGGTTTCACGAAGAACATTATAGATCAATGTATTTACCATAAGATCAGTGGGACCAAAATTATCTTTTTAGTCCTATATGCAGATGATATTTTACTTGCATCAAGTTATTTGGGCTTGCTTCATGAGGTCAAACGATTTCTTTCACAATAGTTTGACATGAAAGATATGGGTGAAGCTACTTATGTCATTGGCATAAAAATTCAAAGAGATATATCCCAAGGCATGTTAGGACTATCTAAGAAACCTATATCAATAAGGTACTAGAGAGATTTTGTTTGAAATATTGTTCACCTAGTGTGGCACCTATAGTTAAAGGTGACAAATTCAGTTTGAAACAATGCTTAGAGAATAAATTGCAAAGGGAACAGATGACTAACATTCCTTACACTTCAGTAGTTGGAAGCTTAATATATGCTCAAGTCTGTACAAGACCTAACATTGCATATGTAGTAGGGATGTTAGGAAGATACCAGAGTAATCTAGGTTTGGATCACTGGAGAGCTGCAAAGAAAGCATTGTGATATCTTCAAGGGACAAAGGACTTTATGCTTACGTATAGAAGATCTGATCATTTAGAAGTGATTGGGTATTCAGACTCTAATTTTGCTGGCTGTTCTAACACTAGAAAGTCAACTTTGGGATATGTCTTCTTACTAACAGAAGAAGCCATTTCTTAGAGAAGTGCAAAACAGTCATTTATTGCTACTTCAACTACAGAGGCAGAGTTTGTATCTTGTTTTGAAGCGACGACACAGGTTATTTGGCTAAGGAGTTTTAATTCTGGACTAGAGATTGTTCATTCTATTTCTAGACCATTGCAGATTTATTATGATAATTCTACTGCAGTGTTTTTAGCTAAGAATAACAAAAGTGGAAGTCGAAGCAAGCATATCGACATTAAGTACTTAGCTATTAGGGAACATGTTAAGTCACAAAAGGTGGCTATAAAACACATCAACACCAAATTGATGATTGCAGATCCTTTGACTAAAGGATTGCCACCAAGTTTGTATAAAGAACATGTAGTGTGTATGGGACTCACTTTAGTTATATGATCATATTAATGTAATTGAAATATCCTTTTATTGTAGTTTATTCAATTTACTCCAAAAGTTTTCAAAATATGTTAACTCTAATAGTTTGTATACATTTTGTTTGGAGAATGACAATATAGATATTTAAATTCAGTAAGGACCCTAAATGAGTGTTTGGAAGCTCATTTATAAAGCATATACCACATAAAGTATTCTTTCTAGGAGAAAATTACAGTGTAATACATGGAAGACAATACTTTATTTTAAGGACTTGTCACCATGATTCATGTTTTCAACTTTTGGTTTGAGTATATGGTTAATTTTGTTTAAAGAGAGATATTCTGAGTTATAATTAGATGACCAACTAGGAGAATGTGAGACATGTTTTCAATACGTGTATAATATGGCCATCTAATTTATTTTGATTTGTTAGTTTTTTAATTTAAATTGATTTTTATCTTTATTTAGTTTAATTTTAAAACGTTGGTTTTGGTTTAAAATTTGAATAAAGATAAAACAACTCTCCCTAATATCTCTCATACACGTTACAGATGGTTTACTAAAATCAAGGGGATAACGGCTCATCACTTCCTCTTTTATTTAAACATGTCTTCTTGATGGGAGATGACTTACGGTCAAGATTTTTCAAAAAATATTCAAGGTCCCTCGTCTAACAATAGAGCCTGTGTATACCATCTACTCTCAGGAATTAAGTATTGGATAGATTAGTAAATTATGAGTACGAAGCATCACTTGTATTCGTTGGTTTTGTTTGCATTCCAGAAGAAAGGTTGTGTACAATTGAATCTGATAACTATGGTAGGAGGTAAGCTTTCTAACTCGTGCATGATGAATGTAGCCTTTTATTTGGGCCATCAACTTCTCCAACACTACAATACTAGTTCAATCAACAACGAACCTTTTTTTTGTGTACTTATCTAATTTTTTTACATAATTTATCATAAATTTAATGTTGATAAGATTTTAAAAATTTTCACATGCAAAAATTATATAAAATATTTGCTACATAATCAACATCAAAAACTATTTAATCTCATGGTTGAAAAATTGTCTTACAATGTTAGTGGCCTAAAAAAAATTAGTTCTGATTTGATTTTTAATATGAAACTTGGATAGATTTTAATTTGGCCAAAATTCCAATAGGTTGAATATGTATGTATCAATGATTTTTTTGTTTTTTTACATGTAGTTATAAATTGTTAGTTTTTAGATTCATCAAATATATAGATACTTTTTTTATATGAGTGGGGGCATTTCAACTTAGATTTTTAACTCAAAATGTTGACTTAATTTTTGAACTATTGATTTCAAACAATACATGAATACATATTGATAGTTAAAGTAGCATTTAATGATCGTTATTCATCCACCAGTAGATTTCTGGAAATAAATTACTCAAAATTTGTTTTAAAGTTTTAAGTAAAAAAATTGACTTTAAAATAGCCTAAAAAAATTTAACTTTAGAATAGCCTAACCTTGTATATGTTTTCTTTTTAGTTGCTGCATAATTGAAAACTTTGCATGTAAAGTGATTTAACAAGATTTTTCAAAAGTAAAAGATTAATTTTTTTTTTATAATACAAGAGGTTTGGTTTTGACACTACATAATACACACATAGTTAGGAAGGGAAGTGGGTATCTATTATGCTACCTATGAAAAACAATTAAAGATTAAATAACTTTTTTACAAAGATAAAAGATTTTTTTCATATTATGAAAATGTAATTCTAAGTTAAATTATTTGGTCTACAAAAAGAAAAAAAGAAATTCTACTCTTATAATCTCTTTGATTATGCCCCTACCTGTAAAAGCTAATGGTTCCTAGAACCTAATTTTATTGAAAATTGTTTGGACAGTTTTACTAAAAAGGTTCTTATATTTAAGAAAAATTGTATGAATAACATATATTGCTATTGATCATACTCTATGTTTAGCAGACTACTTCTATGAGTAAACTTTATAGGAAAACGGAAAAAAAAATTCTAATCTTTTCAATGAAAAATTTTAACACAAAAGTGGTGACGAAAGAGAAGTGGTAGTGAGGAAGGCTATTGGGAGGAGGTAGATTCTCAAAGAGAGCGAGTTTGCTGGTGGGTGTAGAGAAAGCAAATAAGTATGATGCAATTATGTAAGTGATTTAATTAAGGGCTGTTTTGATATTTTTAAGAGTGTTTTGAGTAAAAATTATTTTTAAATTTAAGCAAATAAGTATTTAATTTTTAGAGCGTAAATATGTCCACCGTGTCCATTAAGATGAA
This sequence comes from Citrus glauca, assembly GCA_029633175.1. Taxonomy (NCBI): domain Eukaryota; kingdom Viridiplantae; phylum Streptophyta; class Magnoliopsida; order Sapindales; family Rutaceae; genus Citrus; species Citrus glauca. Next base: position 15,319,009 of record JAQOOD010000001.1, read on the forward strand.
AATGAAGTCTTAGAATACACATAAAATGCAAATCAAACATTGAGAATAAGTTGTATTAAGACATCCCTTCTCCTCCCCCCTCCCCCCTCCCCCCAAACTAAAAAAAACGATGTATTTCATAGCACTATTTAAAACATAAAAAGAACCTATAAGATATAATTAATATTTCAATCTATCTAATTATCTTATATTCCCTTACGAATACATATAAAATGGGGGAATCAAATGTTCTTGGACAATATGTGAACGCAAGCTATACCCTAATTATAGGTTTCGCTAAATCACTGCTTTGTGTATTGCTCTCTCTTCACATTTTATGAAAAGTCTGCCTTTCTTTTATTGCGTTCCATTGTATTTCGTCGCAAATCGGCAGTCGTCGCCATGCAGCAATAAAGTCAACTGACCTTATGAGTCAGTAGCTAATATTGTTGGAGAATTAACAAATAAAAACACACAAAACACACACTATTTTATTTCTTCAACAACACTCCACCAATTACAACTCTTATTTTTCACTCTCTACACCTTAGAGATTTTGCTACTTCACTTGATGATTAAACCAAGGGGGAGAGGGGGTATTTATACATGAAACAAACTAATCACAACCACTCATTTATTCAACTAATACACAAATCGTCACCATCCATTAAAACCTACAACTCACCTACTTCACCAACCACACCTAACACAAATAATTCAAACCTTCACCAACCATACCTACTCATGGAATCTTTCATAAGTTGGGCTTGATTTATTAATCTTGGATCAAATTTATGATCTAACACCTCCCCTTAAACTTAATCCTGTGACACCAAGCAAACTTCTGAATCTTACAAAGTCTTCTTGCTTGAGTGGCTTAGTGAAGATATCAGCTAATTGATCTTGTGATTTTACATACTTAATTTGCACTTCTTTTCTTGCAATACACTCTCTTATAAAATGATAGCGAGTGTCTATGTGTTTACTTCGATCATGAAAGACTGGATTCTTGGATAGGGTAATTGCTGATTTGTTATCAACACAAATCTCGGTTGGTTCTTCTTGTGCCAAACTCAACTCCTTCAGCAAATTTCTGAGCCAAATTGCATGACAAACACTTGATGTGGCAGCTACATACTCAGCTTCGCAAGTGGATAGCGTGACAATTGGTTGCTTCTTTGACATCCATGTGAAAGCAATATCTCCCATTAAGAACACAAATCCTGTGGTGCTTTTCCGATCATCTACATCTCCACCCCAATCACTATCGCTATATCCAACAAGCTTGTAGTCATTAGAAAATGAGTAAAGCAAGCCGAAATTAATTGTACCTTTGATGTAGCGAAGGATTCTTTTTACAGCTTTAAAATGAGTGGTCTTTGGATTCTCCATGTATCGACTCACAAGTCCAACACCATAAAAGATATCTAGTCTTGTGCATGTCAAATAACGTAGGCTTCCAACCAAACTTTTAAAGAATGTTGGATCTATATCTTCACCTTCATCATGTTTGGATAATTTAACTCCGCATTCCACTGGCGTGCTTATAGGCTTACAATCATTCATTTTGAACTTCTTGAGAATCTCCTTTGCATAGCTTTCTTGGGAGATAAATATGCCTTCTTCCTTTTGCTTGACTTCAATGCCGAGGTAATATGCCATCAGTCCGATGTCAGTCATCTCGAACTCTTTGATCATCACTCTCTTGAACTCTTCAAACAAGCTTGGATTGCTTCCAGTAAAGATGAGATCATCCACATACAGGCACACAATCAAAATATCTCCATCTTTTTCTTTGACGTAGAGAGCATGTTCATATGGGCATTTGGTGAAGCCTTTCTCTTAAAAATGCTTGTCAATTCTGCTATTCCATGCCCTTGGTGCTTGCTTTAACCCGTAAAGAGCTTTCTTCAATCTCAAAACTTTGTCTTCATGTCCTTTCACCACATAGCCTAATGGTTGCTCGATGTAAACTTCTTCTTCAAGGAATCCATTCAAGAAAGCAGACTTCACATCCATTTGAAAAATCTTCCATTTGTTTTGAGCAGCCAAAGAAATAATAAGTCTAATAGTTTCAAGTCGAGCTACAAGAGCAAATACCTCGTCATAGTCTATGCCAGCCTTTTTGACTATAGCCTTTTGCAACTAGCCTTGCCTTGTGTCTTTCAATTTCTCCCTTCGCATTTCTTTTTTTTTTATACACCCATTTGACACCGATCGCCTTGTGACCTTTTGGAAGAGTAGTAAGCTCCCAAGTATCATTCTTCACAATGGCTTTGATTTTTTCATCCATTGCAATTCTCCACTTCTCATCTAGTGCAGCTTCTTGGAAGTTGACTGGTTCACAATCAGCAAAGAGACAAAAGAGAGTGAGATTATCATGTCTCTCAGTTACCTCATAGAGATCTTGAAGACTCCTTGTACGTTCTTCGGTTATTTCATTTAAGAAAGATGGCGGTGAATCTCCGTATGTGGTTGGTGTTGGTGAGATAGGTGGAGTGGCAGGCTCTTGTTGTTCATCTACTTGTTTTATCTGTGTATGATCATCTTCTTCAATGGGAAAGAAGTTGAAGTCATCCACACCAGAGCCAAAATCCCATTCTCCTTCTTCATCAAAAATTACATCTCGACTGATTACGATCTTCCCGTTGTTTAGATTGTAAAGCTTGTATCCTTTAGAGTTGTTGTCGTAGCCGATGAAGATGAACTCCTCACTTTTGTCATCCAGCTTGGTTCTGCTTTCATCTGGTACATGTACATGGGCAATGCTTCCGAAAACTCTTAGATGGGTGATGCCGGGCTTTCTTCCACTCCAAGCTTCTTGTGGCGTCTTGCCCCACACGCTTTTTGTTGGAGATCGATTGGATAAGTAAACTGCACATGCAACTGCTTTAGCCCAAAATTCTTTAGGTAGCCTTTTACTCTTAAGCATGCTTCTTGCCATGTCGAGAATGGTTTTGTTCTTCCTTTCTGCAACACCATTTTGTTGGGGGGATCTTGGAACTGTCAAAGGGCGTCGAATTCCATTTGCTTCACAAAACTCTAAAAATTCTTTAGAAGTGAACTCTCTACCTCGATCGGATCTCATGGCTTTAATCTGGTATTGGCTTTCTTTTTCCACTGTAGCTTTAAACTTCTTGAAAGTTTCAAAAACTTCTGATTTCTGATTCAAAAAATACACCCAAGTTTTTCTTGAAAAATCATCTATAAAGAGAAGGAAGTAGTTACTTTTACCAAGGGAGTTTGGCTTGAATGGACCGCACACATCAGTATGAATGAGCTCGAGTGGCTTCTGAGCTCTTGAATTTGATTCCTTTGGAAAGCTCTTCCTGAACTACTTGCCAAGTAAACATCCTTCACAAAGTTGATCAGGGTGACTGATGTATGGTAAGCCTTTCACCATGTTCTTCTTGAATAGTAGCTCTAATCCTCCAAAGTTGAGATGCCCATATCGAAAATGCCAAATCCAGGATGGATCTTTGTGACAGGCTTTAAGACATTTTGCAACATCATTTTGAATATTTAAAGGAAACATTCTATTTTTCGACATTTTCACCTTTGTAATTAGATTTCCTTTGTCATCTCTTAGGAAAAGACTATAATCTTTTAAGTGAATATCATAGCCTTTTTCTAAAAGTTGACCCAAACTAAGGATGTTGCTTTTCATATTAGGTACATAGTAAACATTCGAAATTATTTGGTGGCTACCATCTTTTGCACGAAAGAGAATGTTACCTCTACCTTTCACTGGTACTTTTGAATCATCTCCAAAAGCAACACTGCCATTCACAAATTCACTTAGTTGCACAAACATGCTTCTGTTCCCACTCATATGATTGCTAGCACCTGTGTCAAGATACCATGTATTTTCTTGACCTCCACTTGTGTCATTGCGTGCCAGTAAAAGTGTGCCATCTTCACCATTTTTTTCTTCAGCATAGTTCACTCTCTCCTCAATTCTGGTGCTTGGAACTCTGCATTCTGAAGCATAATGCCCAAACTTTTGACAATTATAACACTGTACTTGGGATTTGTCATACCTCGATCTTGGATTGCCTCTGCCTCGTCCTCTGGTTGAGTTTTCTCCTTTGGCATAATTGGAGTTGTTGTTGTTGAAATTACAACCTCGTCCACGACCACGACCTCTACCTCGTCCTCGTCCTCTACCTCGAACAAAATTTCTTCTCTCGTTGTCGGAGCTTTCTTCTCTTTTCTTAGGATTGACTTCCATCTTGAGAAGTTGTTCTTCGATTCCTTGCTTCTTTTTTTATTTTTCTTCATAGGCTTGTAACCTTCCTTGAAGTTGCTCGATCGTCATATCCTCCAGATCTCTTGTTTCTTCAATTGTCACAACAATATGGTCAAATTTCGAGTCTACTGATCGAAGTATCTTTTCAATGATCCTTAACTCTTTTAACTCCTCGCCATTTCTTTTTAACTCATTGGAAATGGTCACAACTTGAGTAAAGTAGTCAGAAATTGACTCTGATACCTTCATGTGTAAGGACTCAAATTCTCCTCGTAATGTTTGGAGACGAACCTTTTTTACTTGCTCCGCTCCTTTGTAAGAGGTCTCTAGTTTCTCCCATGCTTTTTTTGAGGAGGTTGTACCAGCAATCTTTTCAAAAGCATCTTCATCTAATGATTGAAAGATGAGATACTTTGCTTTGTTCTCTTTTTTCTTCAAGTCTTTTAAATTCTCCTTCTGCGCCGCAGTTAAAGTGGTTTCATTTTCTGGCACAATAAAGCCTTTCTCCACGACATCCCATACGTCATGTGCGCCCAATAGAGCCTTAATTTTAATACTCCAATTGTCAAACTTACTTCCCTTTAATTGTGGAACTTGAAATGACATTATACCACCGTTTGTCATAACTCACAAATCAAGTGAGAATTTGGAGATTCTGAATGCACAGATGGATCCGGCACGTCGAAAAACCTTGGTAAGGACTCAAGTCAACTTTCGGTCAACGGTCAACGGTCAACGTCGGTCAACGCCGGCTTGATATTCTTGATTCGGTCCGAATTGGTTCAGCTCGAGTTGGCTCAGTTCGGCTCGGCTCGGCTTGGTTCAGTTCGGCTCAACTTGGTTCAACTCGGTGAGTCGACTCAGCTTCAGGACAGAAAACTTCCGGCGGCAAATGTGGGCGCGTTCGGCATCAGATCAGGATGATTTTTGCAGCGTCACGTTCCTCTCGTCGAGATCTTCGATTTGATATGCTATATAACTATATATAGCATCAACCACTAGCTCTGATACCACTTTGTTGGAGAATTAACAAATAAAAACACACAAAACACACTATTTTATTTCTTCAACAACACTCCACTAATTACAACTCTTATTTTTCACTCTCTACACTTTAGAGATTTTGCTACTTCACTTGATGATTAAACCAAGGGGGAGAGGGGGTATTTATACATGAAACAAACTAATCACAACCACTCATTTATTCAACTAATACACAAATCGTCACCATCCATTAAAACCTACAACTCACCTACTTCACCAACCACACCTAACACACCTAACACAAATAATTCAAACCTTCACCAACCATACCTACTCATGGAATCTTCCATAAGTTGGGCTTGATTTATTAATATTGGATCAAGTTTATGATCCAAGACTAATATATCCCAATCATGGTCACATAAATAAAGACAAAAGACAGCTCCAATTCACCAACAAGAGTTGCGTAAATATATACTGAAAGAATTACTTAAGATTTGTACAACCTTTGAGGTCATTAAACTGAATCAATGTTATTGAAATTTTGAGAAAAAGTCATGCCTGGGAAGCCTTATAATTGCAAAACATAACTTGAGTTGTTACTAAAATTTAGTGTGTGAATCGGTTCTGATTGCCTCAGGCGAGTTGCTAATGGTTTGGGGTAAGGGCTCGTCCAGAGATTTTATGGGGAATACTCTAAGTTTTGTGCTTTTTTATTTTATTTGTTTGTGTTCTATTTTTAGTATTGTGTTGTGGTGTATTGAGTATTTTCTTTCTCCAATTGGAAGGAGTTTCACCTATTTAATTGAGGTTGACAGTAGTTCCGTAAAATTCCTCCATGACTTAAGTAATTTTGATGTGTAAAATTCTTTTTCCTCCTTTCGGTTTGTAATTGCATTTCGTCATTAGGAGCTGCCCTAACTTCATTTTGAATCTTAGATCTTATTCTATATATTTTACTTAAATCATTCATATGGCATCAATTGTATTGTTGGCCATTATTGGTCCTTAGTGAAAGGTATATTTTCCCATATATATATATATATATATATATATATATACATATTTGCAAATTGCAAGGCAGAAAACTCATTGCAAAATCAAATGACCAATTTACAAGCAAAACAATTAAATTCTTAAACTTGTGCTCTTGTTAAGTCTAGTCTTGTAATTCTTTAATAAGGAAAATAACTATTTTAGTTGGATTTTCGCTAGGATCCAATTTGACTAATTATATGGTTGCTCTTACTAGATCCAGGTCAATCTAATATAGACAAATATTTATTGGGAGATTAGGCTAGTAAAGGTTATGGTGTGTTCTTTTTACCTTTAGACCAAGAGGTATAGATGAGGTGATTTAGGAGGTGAGCTAAGGTAATTAAAGAGGTGAAGTGAGAAGTTCTAAGTTGGGAATAATATGAAGAGTTCTATAGAGTTAATTTAAAAAGTTGACATGGGGAGCTTAAGAGAGCTCGGAGGATAGTTTCGGTGAACTCGATGATAGCTCTACCTCTCGGAGATTAGTAGAGCTCATAGTATAACTTGGGTAAGCTCATATATGAAATGCAATCTAGGCATCAAAATCATCATAATAAGAAGAAAATAAGTATAAACAATAAAAAACACACAATATTTTACGTGGCTCGGTCCTTTGGCCTACATCCACGGGAGTAGCTCATCTCCAATCCACTATATAAATAAAGTATTATATGATTTGCTTTACAACATCAATAAAAACCATATTAAAGTTTGTTTATGGTGAATCTTATGGATAAGAGAGTTCTTTAATATTAGAATAAGAGAAAAGCTTCTTTGAGAGATGAGATTACCGAAATCTTTCATGGAGGTATAAAAATGGAAGAAGAAACCCTAGTAGCCTTTCAAGAAATTAGACTTGGAAAAAACATCCTCCAAGAGTTGGATAGAACAAAACGAGAGAGGGATATCTTTCAAAATTGAATATGTGGAGATTATATAGGAGTGCTCTTGAGGGTATTTTAGTAATTTTAGATAGCTAATGAATTTTTGTTGTTTTATCTTTCACAAGTGAGGTTATTTTAGTATTTTTGCCTTGGCCGATTACCCACTAACAATTTGTTTTTTTGTGCTTTTTCAAAAATGCATTCTTTTGGAGGGGACTGGGTTCCACCTGAAGTTATATTTTCTTGCACCCACCCACTTCTTTCTATACGATGTTAAGAGCTTACTGATGTCATACAGTCATAGGGATAAAATTATCATTTGATGCGATAACAAAAACAACATCATTTTTTAACACCTACCTTTAGAAATGCAACCATTTTAGCACAATTAAATTCTTGGTTTCATAACCTAAGAAATCAAAGAAAGTTTCCATGATAAACATAGAGAATGAAGAGAAGAGGCAACTAGGCAAGTAATAAAGAAACACCATAAAATTTCATTCAAACTAAATCGACTAAACAAAAAATTAATTTGATTTACAAAATCAAACCCCACGTAAAGTAAGAACCCATAATCAATCCCTATAAAACTAATGAAATTAAAAATTTTCCACATACGAGATCTTCAACCTTTTTTTTACCCTTCAACAAATCAAAATCCAATTTACCATTTTCTTCACATTACATCACATCAATGTTATGCCAAGAAAAAACAATAGCCCCACGCCCTGTTTGCAACTCCTTCTCAATTAACCTATTCAAACTCCAACAGCATGCACAGCAACCACTATTATCCATCACTTTCACTTCCACCACAAACATTTCAGAGGCAATTTCCATTAAAACTTCAACAAGCAACACCATTTTCCGCAGCTTCCCAATGCAACAACATCTCCCTTTCTTTTCTCCACTATGCACCCTAACTTCTCACCAGTCTTCTAAACTCTCTCTACCACTAGCGGCTCTATCTCAATTGACGATTGTGCCATCAATAGCTCGAACCTTGATGATCGATTGTCTGCCATTGAGTCGCAGCCAACCAACAGTGAGTTCATCAACTATTAGATTAAGTTTGGGATTAGGTTTGGGCAGTTGCGACTTTTGATTTTTTTTTTTCATTTATCTAGGGCAAGATTGTAATTTTACATTTAGGACAAAAAATTCAGTTTGTCTAATTTTCCATTAGTTCTTTTAGCAATGTGCAAAAAGAAGTAGACGGGTGTAAGAAAAATAACTTCACGTGAAACTCATCTCTAAAAAAAAGGATATGTGTATTTTTGAAAAAGGTAAAGAAAAAATAGTTAGTCGTTGGATAATTTCATTTTTCCTTGTCCTTTGATGTTGATATACATGAGCTTAGGAGGTAAGAAAACTTTAGCCTTGTTTTAGCCTTCCATAGTTGGGCATATGATAGCCTCTTAGCCAAAAGAAGATATTTTATTCTTTCTCATTATGTCATGGTGCTATCCAAATGCTAGCTTTAACCATCAAAATATGGGTTTGAATAATACCCCTATGTTGGTCATATTTACCAAAACTACCCTTTCGTTCAGGCAAGCTTATCTTCTAACCTTTAAGATCTATATTGTCATTCAGTCAAAAGAGCTAACTTCATTTGACTAATTTTCTTTGTCATGTGTCATCAATTCATTAGTTCGTGTCAACATCTAAAATTTCCCCTAAACAATAACTCTTTACAACTTTTATGTTAAATGTAATTAAGAAGGTTAGCATAAGACATTTGGATTTCCCCAAGTGTACGGATGCTGAGTCCATAATAAACTCATTTGTTGCATATTTTAAGAGCTTGCCACATCATAAAAAACTGTTTAAAAAAATTCATTCTAAATGATGTGAAATTATCTTGTAGAATTTTAATTAAATTGAATATATATGTATGAATGATTTTTTTTTACATGTAATAATAAATGTTCAGTATTGAATTTTTGGATTCAAAAAAAATATAGATACTATTATTTTGATATGAGCTGGTCATTTCAACTTAAAATTTTGACTTAAATTTTCGACCATTGATTTCAAACAATAAAATGATATATATTGAAAGTCAAAGGAGAATTTAATGAATTATTTGTCCAACAATGGATTTTTAAAAATAAATGGCTCAAATTTGTCAAAAAAATTAAATTTTATGCCAATCTTATATGAATGTTCTTTTTAGTTGCTGCATAACTGAAAATTTTGCAAGTAAAATGATTTAACAAGATTTTTAAAAAGTAAAAGACTAAAATCTCCTTTGATAACGAAAGATAGAAAGGGGAGGGGTATCTATTATGCTATCTATGAAAAATAATTAAGTGTAAAAATTCTTTTTGCAAAGATAAATTTTTTTTCATATTATGAAAATTTAATTCTAAGTTAAATTATTTGGTCTACGCAAATAAAGGAATTTTAATTTTATAATCTTTTTGATTGTGCATCTATCTATAAAAGTAAATAGTACCTAAAACCTAATTTCATAGAAAATTCTTTACACATATTTACTAAAAAAGTTCTTATATATAAGAAAAATTGCACAAATAGCAAATAATCGTACTCTAAGTTTAGCAGACTACTTCTATGAGCAAACCTTATCGGAAAGAGGACAAAAATATTATAATCTGTTTAAAAGAAGATTTTCTTACATGAAGGCGGTGTTGAGAGAGTAGTGCTAGTAATGAAGGCTATTGGGAGCAGGTTGATTCTCCGAGAGAGCGAGTACTTTATTGATGGGTGTAGTGGAAAACAAATAAGTATAATATAATACAATTGTGTAGGTGATTTAATTAAGGCTATTTTGATATTTTTAAGAGTGTTTGGAGTAAAAATTATTCTTAAATCGGGTGTGGATATTTAAACTGGGTGTGGATATTTAAACTCATCAATTTTCTTTCTTTACATTGTTTTTAATTAAGGATTTTATTATTTAAATAATTTAAAAAATTATTTAATTAACCAATTTTTGCCTTTCTCTTTTTAATTTCACAAATTTTCATTAATTCAATTAGATATAATTTTTTTATTATCGATAATTGGTATTACTAACTAAAGGAACAAACTCAACTATTTTAAAATGAACATCAATAAATTTTTATTAGTCATGAAAGTTATTGAACATCAAAAAAATATTTTTTCCAAACACAAAAGTTAATAAATATCAAGATAAAAAAATATAATAAATAGAAAACATAAAACATAGATCATGACATACTAAAAAAGAGAGTGAAATTGATTATTTAGTTTGTATAATATAAGAGTAGATAGGCTTGTGTCATGCTTACTATAAGCATCAATTTGGCTCGAGGTGTAGTGCGGTCACTGCGGTGTGATGTGGTGTGTGCATTGCATGCCGTGCATGCTAGAGGTTTAGTACTACTGCGGTGCTGTGGTGTTGGAGATGCGGTGAAGGGGTTATGGCTGCTTGGAGTTAGAAAGTTGGAGGTGGCGGCTTTAGGCTTTTGTTGTGCGTGTGTGTGTGTTATGAGTTTAGATTTACGGTTTGTAAATGGGTAAAGCGTTAGGGCTTATTTATATTTTATATTTTTTATTTCTTAAATTAAAAGTTTGACCAGACAAGGATCCGGTTTCTGGGGTTTTGGGTCACGCCCGGACCCATGCCTGGAAATATTTGAGAATTTAAAACCAACGCCCGGAACTATTTTCTTTATCCCAGGCTTTATCCAGGCAGAGTTTTTTCGCCACCTCTAGATTAAACTGAATCAATACTATTGAAATTTTGAGAAAAAGTCATACTTAGGAAGCCCTATAATTACAAAATATAACTTGAGTTGTTATTAAAACTTAGTGCCTGAATCTGTTCCAATGGCCTGATGCGAGTTGCTAATGGCTTGGGTACGAAAGTAAAAAATTTCGCTACTCAATATGAAAGCAAAAATAATTAATTGCCATTCAAAAAAAAATTAATTGAACCCGTGTTGCTTTTCAAATTATTTCTTTAAATTTCATTTTCATTCTTTAAATACACAAAACACCATCAAGTTTTTTTTTCTTTAAATTTCATTCTTTAAAATAAAAGAATGATTATTTGAGAAATCTACCATAACAATATTAACCTAAATTGCTTTTTAATTTTATTTTGAGTTTTGTCAGCACTCTTTGTTTACCATTATTGGTAGGGATGACAAAAAATCTCAGGGCAGGTCCCAGGTCCAAGATTGGGCCGGCTTAGTACATTCCTAAAGGCTTTGGCTTAGTCCTCCCACATGAGGGTCAGACAAGAACTTAGGAAAAAAAGTCTGGGTCAAGTTCAATGCGTCCATTTTTTTTAAAAAAATAAATTTATAAGTTAGAATAGTAAATTCAAATTTAAAAAAATTGGAAAAAAAGCTTAAATCCGTAATTTATATATAAATACTAAACTCTTTTTTAAATGTTAATTAATCAAAAGAATGCTTGAATTAGAAAATTCAGTATTAAAAAATTAATTCTCTAAACTTTTATTCGCTCCATTTTTTTATTTATTATTTTATTTTAAAATATTTATTTCTTTAATTCGTTGCTAATTATAACAACTTGATTATTGTTAACTCATTTCAAGTTTACAACAAGTTTTAAAAAAATAAGTAAAAGCTCAAGTTTAGGGGCCCAAGCCCTTAATTTGCCAACCCTAATTATTGGCCAAGTTGGCTCATAATATAATTAGTGAGTGTCTCTGTACGAATATGAAAATTTTAATTTTTTGTACTTAAATCTTTTTTTTATTACATGAGAGTATTACTCATATTACAACTTATATTAAATGAGATTATAATTGGTAAATCAGATTATTACTGGACTAGTTTACATTAATTCTTATGAAGTACTGCCCATATTTTTAACTCTCACTAATATTCGAGGGATGTTTACTCCACTCACACAATCAAACTATTAATGGGACTAGTTTACATCAATTCTTATTAAGCATTGCCTAGATTTTTAACTCTCGCTAATATTCGAGAAATGCATACTCCACTCACACTTAGTAAGGGAGAAGACTATTTTCGCTCAATTATAAATTATAATTAAGGAAGGAATTACGCCCACAATACGTTTGTGGGGTTCAAACTGCTGCCCTCACATTTGGAGGGCAGCAGATTTAACCACTTGGCCTTGTACTTAAATTTATTTATAGGGCTTTCATGGTGCCTGATTGACACTAAAAAGTGTACATTTAATAAAGATAAATTATTAATTTTTCTCTTACAATGTTGATTAATGCGTTCATTATTTCTAAATTATCTTAATACTTCCCTAATAAATTTTTATGTTAAATTAATTTGCAGCATGTTAAGTTTTATATTGTAAATATTTCAGGAATAAAGAGGGAATTGGAACCGAAAGTGGAAAACAAAAAAGAATTGTTGGAGCCATTTGGAATACTTGAAACGACCCGCCCCGCACCCCCAGGGGGAGTCTGTCTAAACTCGTATAATCGAATCGATAATAATAATAATATCTAAGAATTCTGTCAGAAATTCAGTAGAATCTCTCCTATAAATACAACATTCCCAAACCTACAATTTACAAAACAATACTCCCAATAATAACTCAAAATCCATCCAACCATCATAACAAACTTCTCAAGTCAACATATCAAATATCACCCAAATCATTCTAATATTAAAAATCCAATGGTTATCCTTAATTACAAAATATAACACTAAATACAATGAACAATATCCCAAATATCAAAATATTAAATCTACGACTCCTATCACCATTACGTGGCCACAATTTCAAATATAACTACCGTTACTGGGTCGACTGATGTACCTGCAATTCTCCTGCAGGGGAAAATATGATAACAACGGGGTGACGGGGTGAGTATCAAACTCAGTGAGCTCAGTGAGTGGATATTAGTTTTCGAAAAATAAATTTATTTAAAATAATTTACTATTTCTCAAATTAATTTCATCAAACTATCATAAAAACTTATATAAACATATTTAATTCAAATCAGTCACTGAAATACTATATTACATAAATCTGCATAAAATTGATGGAATCATAATACTTGTCATATCAAATACTGCATATCAAAAGCTATCATCAAACAAATACCCAGGGGAATGATCTCATCATATCCAAACCTCGACGGACGGGCAATCAGGGAACCATCATGCCCCGGAGCTACAATGGATAGATGGGGAAAATCTCATCTCATATCTCATATATCTCAACATCTGTATCTCTGTAATTATCAGACTGCATGCATAAGCCCCCAAAAGGCAAAAGCGCCCAAACACAAGGCCCAAAGCCTCTATGTGTGTTCAGAAGGGCTCCAAAGGCCTCTATCTCATCTCATCTGTATCTTTGTATTCATCTCATATAATATGTATCTCTGTATCTGAAGGGAAAGGGCACTGTCCAATGATTTCTCAAATAACATTTTATACACATGTACATACACATATAATCACATCTGAAATCTCATTTTCTTTTTATTCAACATACTTCAAATCCATTCAATTCTAATATCAAGCATTTACTCCAAAACGACAATAAAATTCTTATTCAAACTCATTCTTAATAACAATAAATATCAACACAGATAAAAATCAATTTGCTAGAAAATCATTAAATTGAAGCATCAAATACTTATTTATCAAAACATACTGCACTGTATCATAAAATTAGCATATACTACGAAAATAGGTTTAGTATATTCCACTCACAGTGACGATGTCCAAACTCGGTATCAACAACATTCGCGGGTTGATTCTCGTTCGCGGATCCTCCAAATTGTCCCTGTCGGTCAACGGTGACCGGACTTCAGTCAACGACGACGGGAAGCTTAGGTCTGATAGTTTCGACCGTCGTGAGTCTAATGGTGGTGGCCGTGAGTCCCCATGCGCGGTGCCGGCGGCGGATCGAGCTTTCCAAAATCGTGAGCTTTCCAAGTGCTAATCGGCAGCAATCCGACCGATTCGGGTGACGAGATTGGTCAAAAAATGATGCTGGTGACATGAGGAGTAGAATCCATCTGGACGTGTGCCCAAACACCGGCGGAATTGACGGCGACGAAAACGGGGTTTTGGCCGCAGGATTTCGAGCTTTAAACAGCGGCGTTCTAGTCGTTTTCCGGCAACGAGGACGGCTGGGTTATGATGGCCGGCTTCCAAGCTTCAGATCAGTACCAAGCTCGGCCGGAGAGGTGGTCGGATTGCGAGATCCGTCCGGGTCAAAGTCGCGGGTTCGGGTCGGGTTTTTGGGTCAAACCGGGTCAAACCTCTCTCTCTCTCTTGTGTCTCTTTCTCTCTCTTCTTTCCAAAAATAAAAACAGTTCCCCCCGTCCAAATATAAAACCCGGCTTCTTTTTTTTTCTCACTTAAACTTAATACAAATTAAGCTTGTACCGGACCCGTAATAAAAATAAAATCTGACCACTCGAGCTTTTAATCGCGCTTAATTTATCTCGATTCGAAGAGGAAAAATTAAATCATACATTTAATTAAGAAAATCAAAGTGCATATGTTACAATCTTCCCCCCTTATAAAAATTTCGTCCTTAAAATTTACGTACCTAATAAGAAAAGATAGAGATATTGAGCTCGCATCAAGTCCTCATGTTCTCAAGTAGCCTCTTCCTTTGCATGATTCTTCCACAACACTTTTACTAGCGGAATAGTTTTTGAGCGCAAAACTTGATGCCTCTATTCTAGTATTTCCACGGGCTCTTCTTCATAAGTCAAGTCTTCTTTCAGCTCAATTGGTTGTCTCGATAACACATGACTAGGATCATACACGTACTTCCGGAGCATTGAGACATGAAACACATCGTGGATTCTGGATAAATCAGGTGGTAGAGCTAATCGGTATGCCAACGGACCAATACGTTCCACGAACTCATATGGTCCAATGTAACGTGGACTTAGCTTCCCGCGCTTCCTAAATCGAAGTACCGCTTTCCAAGGAGATATCCGTAAGAAAACTTTACCACCCACTTCAAATTCAAGTTCCCGCCTACGCTTATCTGCATAGCTCTTTTGTCTGTTTTGGGCTGCCTTTAATCTTTCCCGAATAAGTTGTAGCTTTTCATTAGTATTCTGAACCAATTCAGGACCAAAAAGCTTTCACTCTCCAAGCTCATCCCAACATACGGGAGTTCTACATTTCCTGCCATATAAAGCCTCATTAGGTGCCATCTCGATGCTAGCTTGATAATTGTTATTATAAGCAAACTCCATCAAGGGTAAATAAATGTCCCAACTACCCTTAAACTCCAAAACACAAGCTCATAACATATCCTCTAGGGTTTGAATAGTACGCTCTGATTGACCATCAGTCTATGGATGAAAAGTTGTACTAAAATTCAACTTGGTGCCTAAAGCCTTTTGCAAGCTTGTCCAGAACTTAGAAGTAAATCGGGAATCTCTATTTGAAACAATAGACACAGGTGTTCCGTGAAGTCGAACTATCTCGGCCACAAAAATATTTCCTAACTTGTCCATCGAATAGGCGGTCTTGAATGGTAAAAAGTGAGTAGATTTTGTAAGTCGATCAACAACTACCCAAACACTATCATGACCACTCTAAGTATGTGGAAGTCCCGCTACAAAATCCATGGTGATGTGCTCCTATTTCCACTTAGGGATAGGAAGTGGCTGAGAAAACCCTGCGGGTTTCTAATGTTTAGCTTTAATCTGCTGAGAAACTAAACACAGAGATACAAATTCAGCTATCTCTCTCTTCATACCTTACCACCAATAATGATCTCTCAAGGTACGGTACATCTTCGTACTGCCAGGATGCATTGCATAAACTGAACAATGAACTTCTTCCATGATCTCCTTTTTCAACTCCTTAATGTCGGGTACGCAAAGTCGATTACCCATAACTAAAACTCCATCATCTCTCACCTCAAAATTAGTTCGTAAGTCTTTTTGCACATCCTCTTTCAACTTTAGTAACTACAAATCCTGATATTGCACCTGATGAACTTTGTCAATCAAAGTCGGCCTAACTCGGAAGTTAGCTATCAAAGCTCCACGCTTATTAGTATTCAACTCGAGTCCCAAAGATCTTAACTCGATCAACAGAGGCACATATTTCACTCGCAAGTAAGCGATCGAGCTGGAAGAGTTTCTACTTAGTGCATCCGCTACAACATTCGCTTTGCCCGGATGAAAATCGATAGTGCAATTGTAGTCCTTAATCAGTTCGATCCATCTCCTCTGTCTCAAATTCAACTCCTTCTAAGTAAACAAATACTTCAAGCTCTTATGATCAGTGAAAATCTGGCATGTTGCTCCATATAGATAATGCCTCCATATCTTGAGTGCAAATACCACTGCCGCTAACTCTAAATCATGAGTCGGGTAGTTTTGTTCATGCTTTTTAAGTTATCTAGAAGCATATGCCACTACTTTCCCATGTTTCATTAGCACACAACCCAATCCTTGCCTGGATGCATCACTGTATACTACAGACCCTTCATTACTCGATGGAAGTGTAAGAACTGGTGCTGAAGTCAGTCATGTCTTGAGTTCTTGAAAGCTCTTTTCACAATCATCATCTCACTAGAACTTAGCATTCTTCCTGGTTAACCGTGTTAGAGGAGTAGCAATCTTGGAGAATCCCTCCACAAATCTCCAATAATAGCCAGCTAATCCAAGGAAACTTCGAACTTCGGTCACATTTGTAGGCCGTTCCTAATTTACAACTGCTTCGACCTTTTAAGGATCAAAATAAATTCCTTCAACTGATATCACATGGCCTAGAAATGCTACTTTATCCAATCAGAACTCACACTTGTTAAACATGGCATACAATTGCTTTTGCCTTAAAGTCCGCAAAACAGTCTGTAAGTGCTCCTCATGTTCCTCCTGACTTCAAGAATACACTAAAATATCATCAATAAACACAATCACAAATCGATCCAGATAAGGGCGAAATACCCTATTCATAAGATCCATAAAAGCTGCTGGGGCATTAGTCAACCCAAATGGCATCACCAAGAACTCATAATGCCCATAACGAGTTCTAAATGCTGTTTTAGGAACATCGACCTCTTTAATTCTAAGCTGATGATATCCCGAGCATAAATCAATCTTGGAAAACACCTGTGCTCCCTGAAGTTGATCAAACAAGTCATCAATACGCGGAAGTGGATATTTATTACACACGGTAACTTTATTCAGTTGTCTGTAGTCAATGTAAAGTCTAAGAGTACCATCCTTTTTCTTAACAAACAAAACCGAAGCACCCCATGGATACACACTAGGTCTAATAAACCTTTTATCCACCAATTCTTGCAGTTGAATCTTAAGTTCCTTTAGTTCAGCTGGAGCCATCCTATATAGTGCTATAGATATAGAAGCCGTCCCAGGGACTAAGTCAATGGAAAACTCAATCTCCCTGTTAGGTGGCATCCCTGGAAGTTCATCTGAAAATTCCTGGACTATTGGAATATCCTCCAATCTCAACTCCCGAGCTTCAGTGCCTATTACGTATGCAAGATAAGCTGAGCAATCCTTCCTTAGTAAGTGTCTTGCCTCAATGGCCGATATGAAACATAAGAGTAAAACTTTACACTCACCATAAAATTTCACCACAATTTCTCATGGCTTATTAAACACAACTTCTTTTTTGAAACAATCCACAGTAGCATGGTGAGATGTAAGCCAATCCATGCCCAAAATGGCATCGAAATCTCGAATGTCTAAAATGATCAAATTCGCCTTAAATTCATGCTCATCCAATCGAATCATGCAATTTCGATACACCCTCTCCGCAAGTAGTACCCTTCGATAGGTGTACTAACAACCAAACCATAATATAGCAATTCAGGCTCTCTCTCTATATGCATAACAAATGTACGAGAAATAAAAAAATGTATGGATCCAGGATCTATAAGAATATGAGCATCATGGCCAAAAATAGATAATGTACCCATAATAACTTCTGGTGTAGCATGAGCCTCCTGCTGAGTCAAGGCAAAGACTCGAGCCTGAGTACGAGGTCGACCAGGTTGACATCTCTGACTTGGAATAGTGGCCTGACTTTTAGATATAAAACCCCATGTTTGCATACCCCTTTAACTCTAAACTAGTCCAGCATGAGATCGATACTGTGGGGCTGTCCCTCGAGCAGAACTGTCACCCTGAGAAAAAGTGGGGCAGAATCTCTTAATATGTCTAGGTTGTCTACACAAATAGCACGCATTGTCTCCTATAAGGCATTGGCCCTAATGGTTCCTACCACACGAAGGGCAATAGGTCTGCTGTATACTCTTACGGTGTCCTCCGCTATTCCTGTCATACTGCCCCTGAGTTCTAACATTACTCCCTACTGATGGTTGTGCTGAACTGTAACTGGTGGCCTGTCTCTTATCTCCCCTATTACTTATAATCTGATTCTTTTGCACACCAGCAGAGTAATTTGTATGTGAGCCTATCTTTGGCGGTCTACTGCTCAAGCTACCCTCTGCCTAACTCTGGCTACGTTTTTGTTTCAGAGCTTGAACTCTACGTCCCTCGGAGATACTGTGCTCTACTCTCTTAGCTGCCTCAACTACCTCAGCAAACTCAGTGTACCGTGATGCTGTCACAGTTGTACGAATCTCAAAACGGAGGCCTTCCTCAAAACGCCTGCATCTTTCCCTCTCATCACCAACTGCTGAAGTGGGAAATCTAAAAAGATCTAAAATTTTCTTCTCATACTCTTCTACTGTCATAGATCCTTGAACCAGCCGAAAGAATTCACTCCGCTTAATATCCTGATAGACAGCTAGAAAATAATGATCGTAGAACTCCTTACGAAAAATAGCCCATGTAAGTGCAGCATGCCCTTGGTACCCGCACTCTACTGTTTGCCACAATGATAAGCTCTATCCTCAAGTAGAAAAGTGGCAAATGAAAGTCTATCCTCCTCTGAGCATCTCATCACATCAAAAATACGTTCTAATTTAATAAGCCATGACTCTGTCTCAGGTGGATCACCAGAACCATTAAAAATCTTTGCCCTAAACTTCGTACACGCTCGATAGTATTTGCATGACCGACATGCGGATAAGTTTGATTATGTACCATTGTAATCATAATCTGAGCTAATCTATCAATTGACTGCTCAATATTCGGAGCATTTCCTGGTGCTTGTTGCACAACCTCGTGCGTTGAAGACTCAACTATTCCCTCGTCTACGGAAACATTTTCCCCTACAGGTACATCTCCTGGAGTCAACCCAGCTACTAGCCTAGTACGGCCGCGACCACGGTCACGTCTGCGGCCACGTCTACTGCTACGAGGAATCATGATGGTGCCTACAAAATATCAGTTCCGACTTAATAACAATAAAACTTATTCTATTTACGATAGTAAAGTCTACGGAATCTATAACCATGCTCTGATACCAACTGAAACGACCCGCCCCGCAACCCTAGGGCGAGTCTGTCTAAACTCGTATAATCAAATCGATAATAATAATAATAATATCTAAGAATTCTATCAGAAATTCGGCAGAATCTCCCCTATAAATACAACATTCCTAAACCTACAATTTACAAAACAATACTCCCAATAATCACTCAAAATCCATCCAACCATCATAACCATCAAAATATTAAATCTACGACTCCTAGCACCATCACGTGGCCACAATTTCAAATATAACTACCATTACTAGGTCGACTGATGTACCTGCAAATCTCTTGTGGGGAAAAATATAATAACAACAAGGTGAGTATAAAACTCAGTGAGCTCAGTGAGTGGATATTAGTTTTCGAAAAATAAATTTATTTAAAATGATTTACTCTTTCTCAAATCAATTTCATCAAACTATCATAAAACTTATATAAACATATTTAATTCAAATTAGTCACTGAAATACTATATTACATAAATCTGCATAAAATCGATGGAATCATAATACTTATCATATCAAATACTGCATATCAAAAGTTATCATCAAACAAGTACCCAGGGGAATGATCTCATCATATCCAGACCTCGATAGACGGGTAATCAGGGAACCATCATGCCCCAGAGCTACTACGGATAGATGGGAAAAATCTCATCTCATATCTCATATATCTCAATATTTGTATCTCTGTAATCATCATACTGTATGCATAGGCCCGCAAAAGGTAAAAGCGCCCAAACACACGACCCAAAGCCTCTATGTGTGTTCAGATGGGCCGGAAAGGCCTCTATCTCATCTCATCTGTATCTTTGTATTCATCTCATATAATATGTATCTCTGTATCTGAAGGGAAAGGGTACTGTCTAATGATTTCTCAAATAACATTTTATATACATGTACATAAACATATAATCACATTTGAAATCTCATTTTCTTTTTATTCAACATATCTCAAATCCATTCAATTCTAATATCAAGCATTTACTAAAAAACGACAATAAAATCATTATTCAAACTCATTCTTAATAACAATAAATATCAACACAACATTCTTAATAACAATAAAAATCAACACATAGATAAAAATCAATTTTCTAGAAAATCATTAAATTGAAGCATCAAATACTTATTTATCAAAACATACTGCACTGTATCATAAAATTAGCATATACTATGAAAATAGGTTTTGTATATTCCACTCACAGTGACAATGTCCAGACTCAGTATCAACAACGTCCGCGGGTTGATTCTCGTTCGCGGATCCTCCGAATTGCCCCTGCCGGTCAACGGTGACCGAACTTCAGTCAACGACCACAGAAAGCTTAGGTTTGATAGTTCCGACCCTTGTGAGTCTAATGGTGGTGGCCATGAGCCCCCACGCGCGGTGCCGGCGGCGGATCGCGCTTTCCAAAACCGTGAGCTTTCCAAGTGCTAATCGGCGGCAATCCCGCCAATTCGGGTGACGAGATTGGTCGGAAAATGATGCTGGTGACGTGAGGAGTAGAATTCAGCTGGATGCATGCCCAAACTCGGGCGGAATCGACGGCGACGAAAATGGGGTTTTGGCCGTGGGTTTTCGAGCTTTAAACAACGGCGTTCCAGTTGTTTTCTGGCAACGAGGACGGTTGGGTTATGACGGCCAGCTTCCAAGCTTCAGACCGGAATTGCGAGATCCGTCCGGGTCAAAGTCGCGGGTCCGGGTTGGGTTTTCGGGTCAAACCGGGTCAAACTTCTTTCTTTCTCTCTTGTGTCTCTTTCTCTTTCTTCTTTCCAAAAATGAAAATAGTTCCCCCCGTCCAAATATAAAACCCGGCTTCTCCTTTTTTTCCTCACTTAAGCTTAATACAAATTAAGCTTATATCGGACCTGTAATGAAAATAAAATCCGATCACTCGAGCTTTTAATCGCGCTCAATTTATCTCGATTCGAAGAGAAAAAATTAAAATCATACACTTAATTAAGAAAATCAAAGTGCATATGTTACAATACATTATTGAGGAGATGTAATTAATAAAATAAATAAATAAAAGATAGCCAACCATTACTACTATAATACTCAAGTGACCAACTTGCCACTTGACTGTCAACCAGTTCTATATAACGTGATATAATAAAAAAATAATAAAATAAAAGAGAAAGGAGGTATCTATGGATGGCACTGGGGTGGGGAGGGGAGGGGACCAATCTCCCCGTACCTATCCCTGATATTTTGCGTATATCTTCATCCCCTCCCCGTCCCCGTCCCCGTTAGAATTGCTTGAGATAATCTTCATCCCCTCCCCGAATAATAACAGGGGATCCCTAAGAGTCCCCGATCCCCGAATAATTAATACATTTTTTGTTTTCGAATTTGAGTTAATCATTTAAAATAAAAAAATCCATATAAAACTAAAGTTTGAAATATATCTTACATTAATATCCATTACAAAAGTCACATACATTAAATTAGCAAGTGACGCAGCATGTAAGGGATACAAACTTCTTTTACAAACTATTGTAAATAAAATAATAGTCTAATACAAAATTCTTACAAATAAAATCGAATTTAGATTCAAAATTAACTTTTTTAATGGTAGCGTGGCGCTTTATAAATGTAGATTATTCCCTTTACAGCATAATAGTTAAGTCGGAGTAAATTAAGAGCAAATATTATATTAGATTAAATTAAATATTAAAATATTTAATAAATATTAAAATTAAAACAAAATTTTTAGGCTAATAGAATTTACCCTTTTTTTAATGTCCTAAATAAAAATTTAGGACTTTAATTAGTTAATTAGGCCTAAAAGTTTAATAACATAAATATTTTGATATTTTTTATTTTTACCAATATTTGTAATTTTATAATTTAAATTTTATTACTTATTTACTTATTTACCATCAGAATTACTTGAGAAAATCTCCATCCACTCTCCAAATAATAACAAGGGATCCCTAAGGGTCCCCAATCCCTGAATAATTAATACATTTTTTATTTTTGATTTTGAGTTAATCATATTAAAATAAAAAATTAAAATAAAAGTAAAGTTCGAAATATATCTTACATTAATATCCATTACAAAAGTTACATACATTAAATTAGTAAGTAACGCAGCATGTAAGGGATACAAACTTCTTTTACAAACTATCGTGAATAAATTAATAGTCTAATATAAACTTCTTACAAATAAAATCGAATTTAGATTCAAAATTAACTTTTTCAATGGTAGCGCACTTTATAAATGTAGATTATTCCTTTTACAGCACAATAGTTAAGTCGGAGTAAATCAAGAGCAAATATTAGATTAAATTAGATTAGATTAGATTAAATTAGATATTAAAATTGCGATTCATTGTAGGCAATTATAACATCTAAAAATAAATAAAAAAGAAATTTAAGTTTAAAACATTTAATGAATATTAAAATTAAAACAAAAGTTTTAGGTTAATAGAATTTACCCGGTTTTTTTAATGTCCTAAATTAAAAATTAGGACTTTAATTAGGCCTAAAAGTTTGATAACATAAATATTTTGATATTTGTTATTTTTACCAATATTTATAATTTTATAATTTAAATTTTATTACTTATTTACCGTTAGAATTACTTGAGAGAATCTTCATCCTCTACCCAAATAATAACAGGGGATCCCCAAGGGTCCCCGATCCCCCGATAATTAATACATTTTTTGTTTTCGATTTTGAGTTAATCATATTAAAATAAAAAATTCAAATAAAAGTAAATTTGAAATATATCTTACACTAATATCCATTACAAAAGTCTCATACATTAAATTAGTAAGTGACGCAGCATGTAAGGGATACAAACTTCTTTTACAAACTATAGTGAATAAATTAATAGTCTAATACAAAATTCTTACAAATCAAATCGAATTCAGATTCAAAATTAACTTTTTCAATGGTAATACGGCACTTTATAAATGTAGACTATTTCATTTAAGCACAATAGTTAAGTCAGAGCAAATTAAAAGCAAATATTAGATTAAATTATATTGATTAAATTAAATTAGATATTAAAATTGTAATTCATTGTAGGCAATTATAACATCTAAAAATAAATAAAAAATAGATTTAAGTTTAAAATTTAGTGAATATTAAAATTAAAACAAAATTTTTGGGCTAATAGAATTTACTCAATTTTTTTAATGTCCTAAATAAAAATTTAGGTCTTTAATTAGTTAATTAGGCCTAAAAGTTTAATAACATAAATATTTTGATATTTTTTATTTTTACCAATATTTATAATTTTATAATTTAAATTTTATTACTTATTTACTAGTAATTTTACAAAATAAAAATAAAATTAAAAATTAAAATGGAGAAATAGGTAGGGGATGAGGATTTCACCTCATCCCCGTCCCCTCTCCGAATAAGAAATTGGGTAAAACAATTTCCCTGTCCCTTCTCTGAATAAGAAAATGGGTATGAAATTATCCTCATACCCTCCCCGAATGGAGAAAATTCACGAGGATACCCGTCCCTGTGGAAATTTTTGTCATCCCTAGAGGTATCAGTTGCCTATACAAGGCAAGACTACGAAGATGAGAAGGGGGTAGAGAGAAGAGCGGAAGCTGATCAAATTGAGGCTTGGAAAAAATTCTTCTTTTTTGTAGTTCATTTTCTTGTAATATATTTTAGAAGCTTGTTAAATAAAATGAGTGTTTTGTTCTTTAATATGAACGGTTAATTTTCTAAGCTAAGGTGAGAAGTGAAGCTCAAGGGTTCAAATTATTGAATTAATTTCTCTCTCAAGTAAGTTTTAATATTTATTTTATTAGTTTGTATTTTTCTTCTTTATCGATTTCTCTTATATTTTGTTAATTTATAAATCTATATCTCATTGAATTTATATGGTATTTTGACATAATGTCGACAGTTGTGGCACATTAGGTATTTGATCTCATATTTATCCACATTAATGGTTAGTTAAGAATTAAATGATATAATAATTAACAGCAAAAGAAACACAAAATATAAATATGAGAGAGTGTTGTGACCATAATTTAAAACTTGAGAGAAGATCCTATAACTTTAGCAATTTTTAGATCGTTTTCTATTAATTTCTTTTCTACAATTAATTTTTGTCTAATAATTGAGTACTAGATTTTTAAATTCTCTATGGTTCGACCTCAGACTGATCGGGTTATATTCTAATTAGATACTTTTATACTTAAGAGCAATAACACTTTTGAGTCGTATCAATGCCACAAATAGAGGTAAGTGCAAAATGATTGCTTGAGATACAAGTTTTTCATCTTTTTTTAGATTACTTTTTTAGTGAGATTATATAAAATTAACTTTTAGTTATGTGCCAGCTTGTATTTTTTTATTTTCTCTTTAATTGAAAATATTTTACTCTTAATGAATTATTAGCAAAGGCATTAACTAACGATAAATTAATGTAATGGTGTTTTGATCTATTATTTAAAAGGTAAAGATGTGAAATAGACTATTGCATGAAACCTTAAGATGAAAAAGACTTTTTCCCTTATATTGATTATATATGTAATAAATAATATAAATTAGGTTATCTTAAGAATTTATACCCTTATGACCTTAATTTCAATGAAAAATTTGAGACAACTTTTAAGAAGTCTAAGATTACTTCAAATTTAAGTAAATTGTATGAGTACTTGTTTTGTTATTACATAAAGGGTATGGCTACTTATACTTTAAATACTCTATTACTTTGCATACTCATATACCAATTTTAAATAGTGAAGTTTTATTTTGCACTATTTAAAATTCCAAAAAGAAGATCCTTATTCTTTTTAAAATTTCAAAAAGGTTCTTACCTAAATTATGTAAATTAATTAACTTTGTTATTTCAAACACCAATAAAATTATTTAGCACACCTAATTTTAAAAGGAAATTTTCATTCGTATACCCTTAATTTGCTTCGTTATCAAACAACTACAAAAATGTCAAGGTGTATTAATCATTTACATAAGTTGACCAAATATATTTGCCGTCCACTAAACCATTAGTTGTCTTTTGAATAAGATGATGTCAGAGGGGTAGTATGATATTTTAATATAGAGATAAGGGAAACTATCACTTTTATACCCTTATATTGTCATGTTATCAAAATTCTATAACACTTTTAGACAGTGTCATTTGTCCACTCAAAATTGACAAAATGTATCTCTCATCTACTAAATCATTATTGCTTTGATCTGCCTCCACTGACTTGAGTTGACCTTCACCGCCACCACTACACTCTCACCACCATATCTACCGAATCTGACAATAACTACTCTAAGTCATGGCCACCAACCACCGGCTATTCGGATGAACCCTAATCTTCTAACTTGTAAACTTTATGGACAAAGTAAATGTGTGAATCCAATTCTTGGAAAGAAAGAAATCAATTAATTCGGATTTTTTTTTTTTTTGGCTTTTGAGACAAATGCTTGGATGTAAGCTTTCTTAGTTGAAGTATTTTTGCAAACATAGGAGGAATCATAAGACGGGTGCCAAAGATAGGGTTATTTGTCTAACTTATTTTTATGTTTAATTAATTAAGAGATTTTATTTTTATATTAAAAGACTAGATTACCCCTCTAACGTCATCATATTCAAATGATAGCTAACAATTTAGTGGATGGTAGATACATTTTGTCAACTTTTGGTGAATGAATAAAACAAACTAATCGCTTAAACTTAATTTGAGCTTCAAAGGTAAAATCATCAATTTACTACAATTCCTTTAACTTTCAAATAGTTGCTAACGATTTAATGGACGATAAATACATTTTGTTAACTTTGAGTGGACGAATGAAACACCCTGAAAATGATGTAGTATGTTTATAGCAGGGTAAATTAAGGATATTCAAATGATAATTTCCCAATTTTGAAAGATTTAACACGTACTAACAACAATATATAATCAAGTCAAGTTGTTAACATATTATTTATCATAATTTTATTTATTAATTATTTTTTATGTTCATTATCACATTTTGCACCAAAATAACTATTAACGACAATGTAATAAAAAAAATTCTATAAATATGTTGCGCAAAAAAAAATGGATGGACAAGAAAAAGAAGAAGACGATGGAGGAGAGTCAAAGGCCAAAAAAAAAGGAAAATGGTTATTTCATATACCGTACTTTTTATTTTATTTTTTAAAATATAAAAGTATAACACATAAATTGTATTCAAAACTTTTCAAAACATTTGTTTCTTCATTAATCATCTAAATATTGATTAAATATTAAAAATAAAAATTTTAGGGTTTAAAGTATGAGAAATTATATATTGAATAATAAGTGTACTATATGAGTGCTCAAAATAAGTTATGAAATATTGACTTAAAATAAATTGTCCTTAATAATAATTTACATGGTATGTATTTTAATTGTTTTTAAAAATTAAAGTATTCCGAGAAATTTTAAAGCACAAATGGTACACCATTACATAAATGATGTCATTAGACTAATAATATAAAAAATTATACATAAGATCTAGGTTCATGAAACGATTAATTATAATATTCCTTTGATGTAAATTCACCTTTTAAAATACATATTTCAGTTGGACCGCATGCATTAGCAATTATCATTTACCACCACCCGCTCTAAAATTGGCTTTCATTTCCAAAAAGAAAACAAATGTTGATTTGGATTTAGTATTCTGTCCTTTGATCCTAATGATGAAGAAATTAATAATTGATAACAATATAAGAGGGGGAGAAATTCCAAATAGAAAAAAGAAAATGAAGGAAAGAGGAAAGAGACAGTCTGCCTTCCTCCCTTGACTCTTTTCAAACCAAAAAGCAAAGCGAGGACTTTGACCCATTTACTTTTCTTCTTGAAGCCATAGCCTCTCCTTCTGCCTTGGCTGGCTGCTCTGCTCCCTTCTACTTTTCAAAATTCCCCATTTTCAAACAATTCTCTTTCTTCTCCCTTCTTCCTTTTTTTTTATTAAGTTTTTTGTCCCCTTAATTGCCTTGTTATATCTTTGATCACTATTCTGTCTTTTCTCTTATATCTTCATGCTATAGTTACTTCACTACTCTATACTCTATGACGCCTTTTTCAGAAATGATCAGATTTTAGGCAAATTCTTTTTTTCGCATGCTGCTTGTCTTGTTTTCATGGACACTGCCTTCCAATTAGAGGAAGCAGCTCGTGCTAACTTTTTCCAATCAGTAATGCAAACTTCTGGCTGCACTTACATTTGCCTATGGTCTTATTCTCAACAATCAAAGTACACGCATAACATTTCCACCTCTCTCTCTCTCTCTCTCTCCCCCTCTCCCTGCCCCCCTCTCTTTTACATATCAATCCATGCATATATGATTTTGATTCTTTAGTATTGTTATTATTATTGCCAGTGGTTTAGTCTTCTTGGATGGATGGTACCATGAAGAAAACAACCAGACTAGCTCATCTTCTGCAAGTTTAGCTCGGAGGTTTTTCCATGATTACTGTCAATCATTCGTTCCCATTGTCGATTATGGGTACGTGTACATACATACATACATACATATGTATGTGTGTGTGTGTATTTGCATAATGTGATGAAACACTTTTTATTTTAACGAGAGTTGTTAGTAGGTGCCTCTAATCATTTTTTCTCTTCTAATTAATTTGCAGCAGCCGTCTTCCAGGACGTGCTTTCAAGAACGGTCAGCAGTATATTGAGGTAAGCGCACCGGAACTCCAGAGACTGGCATTCACTGAATCGCAACGGCAATTTTATCAAGTAATAAACACTAATTGAAGTTAATTATATTAGTTAATAGCTAGTTAGCGACTCTTTTTTTTAATTAAATATTAATGCCAATGTTTCTATTTTTACAGGAAGCAAGGA
This sequence comes from Citrus glauca, assembly GCA_029633175.1. Taxonomy (NCBI): domain Eukaryota; kingdom Viridiplantae; phylum Streptophyta; class Magnoliopsida; order Sapindales; family Rutaceae; genus Citrus; species Citrus glauca. Next base: position 15,347,314 of record JAQOOD010000001.1, read on the forward strand.
TTAAGGTTTGATCAATTTTTTTTTCAGTTTTTAGTTACTTTGACAACCCTATAATAATAATAATTGATAACGTTTACTTTAATCATCATGAAAAAGATGATCAATTTCTTTTTTAATTTTAATTACCTCTTTCCTATTCAACAATGGCAGACTGCAGTATTCATGGCGTGCAAGTCTGGAGAAATTGAGCTAGGCTTCTGTGGAGAGTCACAAGTAAGAAACCATTACTGAATCAATAATATGATAATCTTATGTGTTTGATTTCTTACATATATTCAAGTATATTAGTTGGAATCAGGGTAACATGGAAATGGAGATGAGAAATTTGTTCCAAGAAGATTTCAAGGATCAACAATTGCCCGCAGCTGCTGGAGGCCGACCGATACAATCGTCTTCATCATCGTCACTAAGATCGTTATCTATGGATAGCCCATCAGAATACTCTTCTCTTCTTTTCAATATTCCAACATCATCCCATTTATCAGAAACCCTTATTGACGTTGTTCCCAACTTGCAACCATTAACAACAACAACAACAACCGCAAGCACGAGTACTAGTATTAGTACTACTGCTGGTAATACTAGAACTAATACTTCACTCCAACAAGCCCAACAAGCCATGGAAGCATTTGCTCAATTACAAAACATTCAATTACCAATTATTCAAGAGACTGAACAAGATGCAATGACCCGAGCCATTCTTGCAGTCTTAACATCTCCTACTTCTTCATCATCGTCCTCGCAACAGCAGCAGCAGCAGCAGCAGCAAGAACAGCCCCAGCAACATTTGGCACCTCCCAAACCCAGTGCTTTCACGAATTATAACTTGGCTTTAGCCCCAACATCAAATATCAGAGCCATTAGAGCTTTTCGCGGGCAAAGTATACTGAAACGAACAATTTCGTATTATAGAAGGTTAAACATTGCCAGACGTGAATATACAGCCGGACCAAGCCGCCCCACGAGCACTCAGCTGCACCATATGATATCAGAGCGGAAAAGGCGCGAAAAACTTAATGAAAGCTTTCACGCACTCAGATCACTGCTTCCACCAGGAACTAAGGTACGAAATGTGTGTGTGTGTTTGTGTATCTATATATATATATATATATATATCAATAGAACTATGAGATGACATGAAATGAAATGTGTACTTTTTTTTTTTTTTTTTTGGTTTTCTTTGTAGAAAGACAAAGCATCGTTGCTCATTAACACAAGAGAGTACTTGAGCTCATTGAAAGCTCAAGTTGATGAACTAAGTCGAAGAAACCAGATTTTAGAGGCTCAGGTTTTGCCTAAAGCCAGAGAAGCAGCTGCTGGAGCAAGTGTTAATGCTGAAGAAAGAGTTCAAGTACGTGTAAGTCCTCTGGCTGAATCAACTTCACAATGGAGAATGGTCGATATTAGAGTCATTGTGAGAGGAGAATGTCCTGCGCTGGATTTAGTCATTCGCATACTTGAATTCTTGAGAGGAGATGATAATTTAAGCTTGATCTCCGTGGAAGCAAATACGCAGATAGCCGCAGATTCAACTTCTTTCAATCATGTAATCTTGAGATTAAGAATTCAGGTAAAGTATATGTTTTAATAATTAATTAAATAGCAGCGAAATATGTATCAATAATTTTGTTTGTTGTTTATCTCTTTAGTATTCATATTTTATTAGAACGATCACAAATTAGAAAAAGTAAATTTTTGTAGGGAAACGAATGGGACGAGTCAGCCTTCGAGGAAGCAGTAAGAAGAGTTGTTGGTGACTTGGCACACTGACAAGCGACAGGACTTTTATTACATACTTTAACACGATCTACAAAATTACTAGTCAATTAGTTTTGGCGTGCGGGGATGACCCATCGTTGCAGTTGCGGCTTACCTTCATTTCTTTTTTCGCTAATCACATCACATCCATTAATGTATCCACGACTTGTACTGTTGTGATCACATATCACATATTATTAATAACAATGTTTGCTTTCTTCCTTTTTCTTTTCCCCCTCCTTAAAAGCTATGTGTCTTATATGAAATGTCAGAAAATTCCATCAATGAAACCATGAGTCGTCCAAATTGACTGCAGTTTTAAAATTTAGTTTTGAGAGGTGCATTCAAAGATGGTCCAACGTCGAAAATTCATTTTGTGTGTGTGTGTGTGTGAGAGTGTTTTTTTTTTTTTTCCCTTAAATGAATGAACCCACCGAACCACGTCCTTTTCATGGTTTAATTCATTTCCCATGGTGGACAGCCGCGCTACACCATCAGGATTCTATATAACTTGATGTCCTGTTTTTCTTCTTAATTTTTTATTTTTTTTATTTGCAAGGACACTCAATTAAGCCCTGGAGGCGGCGGTTTTGACTGACATTTCCTCGGTCATATAATCTCAAGAATTTCCTCAAGACCATAGTTTGCCCAACCACCAACTCTGGTAATAGAAGATTTCCTGGAACAATAAACAAATAAATTTATAATTGAACCTTCTTTAGTTCCACATGGGCCATGCCAATGACATGGAGTGTACGAAATTTTCGCCGGTATCAGGAATTTGTATTCACTGAAATTAAAAGAATGAGTGGGGGTGTACTGGTGTAGAGTAGGCTGGGCTGATACGCCCAATAGTAGCAGAGTACGTTGTTTCTTTAGGTTCAATCTCCTTTTATAGTGTATTTACCAATTGGTAATAAAAATGAGTAGAATGATAATGGTTTATAATGGAAATGAGAAATCAGAATTAAAATAAATTATTTTCTCGACATAAATGAATTAGAATAAGAGTCAAAAATTACAATAAATTTTATTCTTATAATTATATTTATTTTATTTTAAAATCAAAATGAAAACTGATAAATAAAATACAAAAAAAAAAAAATTGTGCGTCCCACGAAAGACCACCTACTCTACAACTTGGCAAAGATTAGGTAGGTGCGTATGCCAGTTCAATAAGCAAAGATGGTACGCTTGTTCACATGTAGTTATATGCGCGTATGAGTACTTGAATTAGAAGGAGAATAAATGAAATTTTATAGGGCTTCTTCACATGCTGAGTTTTAATAGATTTCTATACGTGAGAGGTTACGCACTAATTAACAAACAACAATCCAATAATAACGATTCACTGTATATATATATTTACGTTGGACAACTACCGGACAAATTGATAGTTATACTAAATAAAAATGTATTATCATGTCAAAATAAAAATAAAAGTGTATATGTTAATTATATTATCATTGCCTATTTGTACTTGCGTGTAAAAAGTGCTTTAATAGAAAGCTAGCTAACGGTGCATTAACCTCGTCACTTTAGTTTATTTGATCCTTTTTTTAAGGTAGAGAAATGGATAAAGATCAAAACAATTTTTCATCTCTACCTCTCCCAATAATCAATTTTATTACTAGAGAAACATTGGAATCAGAATGCTCTCGCGATACCAGCAGGTGTCACGTAAGTCTTTCTACGGCTAGGATCTAATTTATATTATACTTGCTTTATAAAACAGCAAAACACGTGGTTTTGTTATTTAGCCTAAACCGTCAGCCCCTTTTTAATCACATTGCGTTTTCTTTCTTTACTTTCTCTTCTCACAAACTTCAAACTTCTGTGTATAAACTTGAGCAAAGAAGAAATATTGGCATAAATTCGTCAACAATTTTTAATGTCATGGAATTAGACGGAACTGAATGCCTTGTTGTTTTTGCGGTTATTGCTAGTCTGCAATAACAATTGGAGACACTTGAAGATAATTTGTCATTGGAGACACGAAAGACCACCTCTCTCACGTATTGTCATTAATATGTTTACTTTGTTTCTAAATTGAAATAAATTATTACAAGTTACTAAAATAACTTTAATTGAATATTGTCATTATTTATTTTTATTATAATAATTTTGATTATTATTATTATTATTCAAAATAATTATTGATGATGATTATTATTATCATCATCATCATCATCATCATCATCATTAACAACAACAATTAAAAAAAACAAGAATAAGAATAGTAACAATACTATAATACAATAATATTTATTTGAAGACAAAATTGAAATTATAAAATTTGGGTGGGGTAAAATTAGGGGTGGCAATATGGGTCAAGATTCGTTTATTCGATTCGATTCGATGCGAATTAAATGGGTTTGAGTTTGAAAAAATTGATTCGTTTATCAATGGGTGAATTCGATTTGATTTGTTAATTAAACGAATCGAATGCGGGTTTGAAAATTTGGATTCGTTTATTCGTTTAGAATTCGTTTAATAAATGAGTCATAAACGAATAGAATATGGGTCAATTCGTTTATTATTTGTTTAATTAAATTACTTTTTTATCCTTAAATTTATTTGAAAGCTTTTTAAAATTTGAAGGTTAATATTGTAATTTTAAGCAAAAAAAAAAACAAAGTAGCGGAAACCTAAAGGCTAAATCCCTAAAAATTCTCCCCTCACTCAACTGCTCTCGTTGCTCTCCACTCTCTCACACGAGTCACACTCACCCACCCATACCAAGTGAAGCAATCAATTAACAAAAACAACCGTCGGTAGCCACTGTCATTAACTCACAGCGAATTGACGATTACAATTACCATCATTCATCGATCGTCGATTGAGCTTGAGGGACGCAGCCACACAAATGCAGCCCGCGACTCGGCAGCAATCCAGGAGCATCAACCACGCAACGTATTAGCAGCCACTCTAACCCACAGCAGTAGCTAACCCGTGCGGCGGTGCAGCAGCAGCAAGCCCAGGCGACCGCGACCCGAACCAGTGCCCAGGCAACCCGAACCAACAAGCCATCACCAACTCAGGGTAATATCATGAGATTATGGTTGAATTATTGAGAAATTTTGTATTGTAAAATATTACGAGATTATGGTTTAGAAAATATTTTGTATTGTTCGGAAAATATTATGAAATTATGTATAAATCGATTATGGTGTTAAAAATTATCTGTAGGATAAGGAATAAGCCCCAACAAATATTGGATTAATTTTTTTAGTATTAGAATTTATAATTTATTATGTTGTATTGTTAATATTTTGTGTATTGGAATATTGTGCATTAGGAATATTGCCGGGTTAGAATTTGGCATACATGACGAATAGATTCGTGGTCTTGCTTGAAAGTGATTATGTATGTTAATTTATCTGTTAGACTTTTTCTTTGATTTATTAGTTTATGAACATGAGCACTAATTGTGTCTCCATCTGCAGAGAGTGCAAATGATTCAAATGACAGTATGTGAGTGTGTTAGGTAAAGTTTTTATCTTGTTTAATTATTATTTCCTTAAAAATGCTACAAATTTGCTATATATTTGATTTTTGAAATTTTACAATGACTATTATCAATATTGCAAATTGTTAATAACATTTTATTTACTTTTTGGTGTAGGATTTTTGTTTTCAAGGTGACAAAGACATATGAAGAGAATTAAAGAAATTACATTTCTTTATAATTTGAATTTGAATTATTTTTATTTGTTATATTAAGGATTTGTAATTTGATATTTGGATGACTGTATAATATGATTTGAATTATTTGTATTTTGTTGTGGGATATTAAATTTTTGTTTTTTTGCTTAATTTTGTTTAGTAATTATATTTTTCTAAACGAATTGTGAACGAATCCTGATTCGATTTGATTCGATACGTTATGGATTCGTAAAGGATAAACGAATAATAAACGAATCTGGATTCGATTCGATTCGTTTATCAATTCTATTAAACGAATCGAACCGAATATTCGTTAAATAAACGAATCGAATCCGAATCCTGAAATTTCAATTCGTTTAATAAACAAATCGAATTTGAATCCATAGAATTTTGACCCAATTCGTTTACGATTTGATTCGAATTCAATTCATTTATTTGTTTTGACACCCCTAGGTAAAATGGGGAGTCCAATCAATGAGAACTCGGTTCCCTATCCTTTCTTGGAAATCCAGTCTTCTTTTTTTAAACCCAAAATTCATATGGGTTCCACATGTTGAATTTTTATTCCCACCTCTATTGTAATAAGTAAACGTTAAACACCATCAATAATTCTCATTTCGGATTCTAATTACCCTATCCGATAAGTAGACACACCAATAGTGTAAAAATTAATAAATAAATCTCAACAAAACACCTATTAATTTTATAGAGAATGGAATCGTTATATCAGTAAATCTTTTAGACAAAGAACTTCACACTGAAGTTTTTATGATTCTATTTCCGGTTGGTTTCTAGCATGTCATGATCATTTGAAAAAAAAAATTGAAGGAACAAAGGCAATCTTACCTCAAATATAATAGACAAGTAAACCCCCTTCACTTTAACTTTTAAGAATATCCGTTTAGACTATCTTTCATAATTTCATTATTGAATTCTATCTATATGAATAATGAATGAATGGAATATCTTCTTTTATTGATATAATTGTTGATGACTATAAGACAAGCAAAAATTGACTTCAAATTAAATTTGAATTTTACAAGTTAAGGATACAATTAGGCAAATAAAATAGGTGATAAATTAAAATATTATTAAAATAAATTATTTATTTAATTTTCATATTCAAAATAATTTACATATTGACAAATTAAGAGTTGACATGTCACCAATGCCATCTCACCGTGGATGACAGCGACAATGAGACTCCAATATTTTTAACGTTGATGTAAGAATGATGTCACCTTTTTAACAAAGAAGCAAAGAGCCATAGACACATAATAGCCATTACTAAAAGCTAAAGTTCATGCACCTCTCATGTTTGTTTTGAAGAAATGAAATGAAAAGAGAGTAGAGAAAAATAGAAAAAATAATAATAAAAGAAGGATAATTTTATGTCTAAGCCAAATGGGAGTCGGTCAAGCCTTCAGTGGCTTATGAATTTTTTACATTATTATGAGGCAGTCTCAGGACAGTTGATTAGTCAAGTCAAGAGCAGTTTTTGTATTGGAAGTTTGGTTTCGGCTCCTCGCTAGGCTATTGTCCGTTCTGTCATTGGTTTCTAGTGGCGTCCACTTTCGTTTACTTACCTTGAGTGTTCGAACTTCACAGGGTGCCTCCAGATCTCTCATTTTGATGATACAATCTAGAAGGTCAGGGATAAGATCTTCGATTGGGCTAATGGTTACTATCTTTTAGTGAGAAACTAGTGGTTGTACACCATGTGCTATCATCTATGCCATTACATCTGTTTCATGTCCTTCGTCCTCTTGTGGTTGTCGTTCAACGCTTAGAGTGTTTATTCTGCAATTGAGGAGGTTGGCTTAGGTATTCGGTCATTTGATGATTTGGTTGTGGCTTTTGAGCTCAAACTTTGGTCGTATTTTCAAGAGTAGAGTTCGTCATGGGCTTCCTTTATGAAGTCAAAGAATTGTCGATCTAGGCTAGGTCTTATCTAGTTTCGCTATCCTACCTCTCCTATTTGGAGACACCTTTGTAAAATTTGATACATTGCTGGGCCTCATGTGCGTTGGTTAGTTGGGAGTGGGGAGCGTAGTTTTGGTATGATTGTTGGTGGGGCTCTTGTTCTTTGGTTCTTTATAATCCTACAACAACTTCTTCAGTGCCAGTTTCTTTTTTCTGGCAGGTTACAATCTAGGATAGGGGTAAGTTGGCGAATGTTTTGCCTACTTCTATTGTTGAGCAGATTTTATTGGTGCTTATTTCTAGTGTGGAGCCATATTTGATCCGTTGAGATCTTGCTTTTAATGGCACTTTCCATTTGCAGGCTGCTTGGGGGCTTATGCGTTGTTCTAGGCTGAGGGATGAGATTTTTTCAATTATCTGGCAGCGGCATATCCCGTCTCGGGTCTCATTTTTCCTTTGGCAGCTATTGCATGGGTTTTTAGGTACGGATGATGCCTTGCGCTCGAGGGATTTTTGCATGGTCTCTCGGTGTGTTTGTGGTTGGGCTATTCAGACCTCTCATCATTTATTTGTTGATTGCCAGTTGGTTAGCCAATTTTCAATCGATCCTAGGCATGCGAGATATTGGTTTTCTGACTCCCCGTGCTTTGCTTCTACATTGGCAGTGGTGTGCCCCTTCTCGGCATCATCTTCGGGTCTTTCTACCTTACCTTAATATGTGGCAAGTTTGGAAGGCTCGTAATGCTTTCTAGTTTCATTCGTAGGCTTTCTCTATTGATGCGATTTTCTTTCAAGTGGATTCGATTCTCAGGCTCGCTAGTTCTACTTTTGGTTTTAATCCTTCCCAGCTAAAGGGAGTCTTCAGTTCTCGGATTATGGAGGGTTTGCAAGTTATAGCTCCCCCAGGAGGCCGATTTGATTGGTTTCTTAGATGAGGCAACCCCCTAGGGTGGTGAAGCTTGTTAGTAATATGTCCTAAAAGCCAATCGAATGGTGATTTGATTGTTTAGAGAATGATTGTATTTGAATAGCATTTGATATTTATAAAATGGCAAAGTTATCAATATTCATATATTAATTTAATGAATATAGTTCAAGAAGTAAAATAGTTAAGGAACACATTCTCGAGTATGTCGAGAATATGAAACGTGCATCCTTTGTACTATACTTCTAAAATAGTTCCTAGTGGTGGATTTATGATTGGACATTATAAATTCCTATAAACACTAGTATGTGTTATGACTTCTTATGGTATAGGATACTAAGATGGATGGTGAGTTTCATATCATTGACATGAGATGTCAAATCAAACACATAGGTACTTGTTAAGAGAACGAGTTTACTGAACTTGACCGAATATAGTAAGCCATATGGTCGTGAGTGTTAATGGCTTATTATACATTGTAACAGGCACTATGTTTAGTAATGGTCTTTAGACCTGAGGCATAACAAATGTCTTATATATAGACATCTCTGATATGTGAATGCATAACGATTGATTCGTAATCACAGAAGAGATCTAGAAATAGCTGTCATGGTTGGCTATGTATGAAAACAAGTGTATGGCCAATATGGAATTCATCACTTTGTAATATATAATGGATGTCCCTATGAGATAATATGAATTGGCATGAGAAATCTTTGGCCAAGGTGAAATATATTTGAAGGAGCTCGAATTATATTTTCATGCCAAGTTCATTTAGATTTATTTGAGATAAAGCACAACTGTTTAACATAATAAACCATAAGCCGTGCTTTTCTCTGGACATTGATGATGAAGAGACCAAAACATAGAGTTACAATGGAATAGGTTCTATAGATCCAGCAATTCTTGTTATTTGGATGGTTGTGATATACTGCTAGATGTCACTCATGATTTGTAAAAACCTTAAGATCAATATTGGTAAAGCGTATTACCAATGCATCTTAAGGTCATTAGAAAGGTTCTAATTGATGACTAAAGAGTTTAGCATCATTTAATGAATAAAGAGTTATTATTAAAATAGTTCTACTACCTTATAACTAAGAACCTAAAAGGTCACACACAATATAGAAATGAAAAAGGAGCTACTAGAAAATGAGAAGTTATATTTCCTAATTTTAAGAAAATCAATATTTATATTATAATTCATTGAGAATGAATATATATATATATATCTTAAATATGATTTAAGATAGAAATTTAGATGTTCCATAAAAGGTTTAAGGAACAAAATAAATTTCATAAATTCTCAATTAAACATTATGTAATATCGAGTACGTAAAATTACCATTTTGGAAATATTCGGGTTCATATATGATTATGGACTTCTAGACCAATTTCGGGTTTAGAATTTTGGGCTTTTATTGGATCTAATATGGATTAAGTGAAAGCATTAGAACATGTCACAAGAGAAGCCCACATTTAACCATTTGATGTGATCAAAATGGGATTAATTAATTAATTTAGCTATTTATTTATTTAATTAAATAAATTTATTAAAGTGATGAGATCACTTTCAATAAATAATGGCTAAGTGGGTGGGTCTAGCTCATGATAATGTTTGGTGCCATTATTAGAGAGAATGGTGGGTTTATTTGGTGAAATGATGATCATGAGCTAGCATTCATGTTTCTTCATTATCTCTCTCATTTTTTAATGAAATTTCAAGATTCCAAATCCTATGAACTCCTAGAACATTTCTAAGTGTGGACTGATTAGAGGCATCACAATTGGGGTGCTTAAAGGATCTCAGATCGTGACAAAACAGAAGCTATTCGTGCAGAGCTGTATTTTCTGGACAGTGTTCGTAGCTTGCTGTTTTCAGTATTTTTCTCCTACTTCACGAAGCCTTTTCTGAAACTACAAGTGAGGTAATTAAACTTCAATCTTTCCTCTTGATTTTCGTTTTTGAATGAAGTCGATCCGAGGTTTCTAGAGCTTCCGCCATCTGTTTTAATTTTACTGCACAAAAGTTGCGTTATTAGGAACCTCATGGACAAATGTTGTCCTTCAAAGCTAACTGTTGATGGGTATTCTAAGTGTAATCCTAGGATGGTTGTTGCGAGATTATTGAGGTGTGGTTGACGGTTAATTTTTACTATTCTTCTCTCTTAATTTCTTCATACTAAACGTGCACTAACTTGAAAATAAATAATGATAACAACACACTAGATTCACTGATTTTAGCAGCATGCCAAAAGTAAAACAAGAGAAATTTGGAAAAGAAAATTTTCAAAGTTAGAGAAAAATCAAACTCTTGCCTCAACGGAGCTTTAGCCTAGTAGTCCAAAAACAATGCACCAAATCTGAAGGCTATAGCCTTTTGTTTGTTTGAAGCCTAATATTGTAACCTCTTCATATTAATTTATTGACTTCTGATCATCTTTAAAAAGGCAGAAGTAATGGTAGAGTTGCTCCATCATAAAATATTGATAAAAAATTTTAAAAAATAATTATAAATACTATCATTTTTAATGCTTCACAGAGCAGTTGCAATAGAATTATACCCCTTTAAAAAGTAGAACTTTTCGGGTTCACATGGCCTCATGAATTAAAGCTGGCTGACCCGTATCTAGAAACTATTCAATATTTTTTATTCAGAATTAATTGTTAAATTGGGCCCATGATGGTGGGGACGTTCATCCACTGGGATTCTTATCGATTGAACTCGAAAAAGTGACATAACAAAGGACAGGAAAAAGGGACATGCATGCTGGGAAATCGGAAGCAAGTCGGAAAGCCGCCTAAGAGAACAATCTTCACAATAAAATTGGAATTTGAACAATCTTCTAGGAAAGGATTTCAACTACACTTGTCACTTGTCATAGGGTAGTGCCCCTTCAGACTTGAAAACTAAGCGGTTGAAATTTGAATATCTTGAGGAAACATGATGGGAAACATCAGTTTTACGTATTTAGTAGGAGTTAACTTATCTGCTGAAGAATATGGACTAACTGAGAGGTAAAAGTCTATTATCTGTTTTTTCAATGTGGCTCCGGTCTCCACTCTCCAAGTAGATCTGGCATTACAAAGTTCGGAAGGTTTTGAATTTGATGCCATAAGCTTAAGGGAAATTTTTATGGTGTGTTTAGACGTGATATTTACTCATAGGATCAGAAAATTGGAATTTGTAATGAGAATAATTTATGATGTTTATTTGATAAAATAAAAGGAAAAATGTGAATGAAACATACGGGTACACATACTTTTGGGATTAAGTAAAGAGAATTTCATTCTCAAGATACTTATAAAATTTAGGTGGAATAAAATGATGAGTTTCAAAAATGAGAATTTATTTCTAATATTACTTTTGTCCTCAATTAAAATATTACTGTATCGTTATTCTTATTCTTAAAATTTTTGTTAATAATAATAATCATCATCATCACTGTAATAATGATAATTATTATTGTTAAAATTATTACTATTATTATTATTAGAGTCAAACTATTAGCACCTCTCCAAAACTCTATTAAAACCCCCTTTTCAATTGTATTCCATTTAATACTAAAAATACCTTTTTTTTCTAAATGAACACTCTTTTCATTTATGAATTTTCAGTTTCTAATAATTTTCTCCCTCTTTAAGCCTTAATATTATATGCCTCTCTTCAAAATTTCTTTATTATTTAATTTCTAAAAAATCTAAAAGAAAAGTAAGAAAAATTTATACTTAGAAAATAATGAATATTTTGAGTTTAATACAATTTTATCCTACCTATAAATTTTGGGTTCATTGGGTCTAGCATTTAGTTTGAGATTCCTTAAAAAAATTAGTTGCAATGAGATAAAATTTATTTAATTTATTTTTCCACTATGCTATATCTTAATTAATTTGTTATGTTTATTACAAGAATTTTATTTTGGCTTAGAGGATTACTTCTTAAATTCAAACAATTTTAATGATAATAAAAAGTTTATATTGTGCAAGCAAAATAAAATTAAGGAGAGAAAAAAATATAAATCGTTTAATTCTATTTATATTTGTCCTTAAATGTAATTATACTATAACAGGAATTTTATGAGATTAATGAAGGGGTGCTAATAATCCAACTATTATTATTATTATTATTATTATTATTATTATTATTATTATTATTAACAATAAAAGAATTATAAAAAATAATAATCACAATTAATATAATAAAAATAATAATTGCAATAATTAATCAAGGACATTTTAATAATTTAAAACAATCTATTTCGATTTTTAGACAAAGTAAACGCATCAATAGGATACATTCTATTCCGATTCTAAGTCCTACCGTTCAAATATACAACATTTTTTAATTTTCATTCCCAAATTCAATCAATTCCAATTCATGCTCATTCTAATTACTAATTGATAAACATATTATAAATTAGATTTTGAGTAAGTCAAATGTATTTGAGTAGAAAGTCAAATGCATGTGTGAGCAAAACCACACTATCTTTATCTAGAAAGTCAAAATGCATATGTGAACGACCTATACTATCTTTATATGTGATAAAAACTAATACAGACGTGACGAGATATAATAAAAAAATATCTCACTCTGCTAAAATTAATTAATAGACTGAGATATAAATTTGAAGCAACTCTCAGTTCTTAACTTAGAGCACACCTTCTTAACTTTGCCCCAAATCTAACACTCCCAGCAATTTCCTAAAGCTCATTAGCAGTCATCAAGTAATCTCAAAGTGCTTCAACTAACAATTAGCAAACAACAGTAACACATACAATGGTAATGAATTTATCTGGGAGGTTAGCAAATGGAGTCTTGAACTGGCTGCTGCTTGTGAAATATGGAAGAAATCAAATTCGGATTTGATGCAGTGGATTCTTTCTAATCCAGTAATTAACATTTGGTTTGCCATTTCTTGAAATCTCTCTTTTGATTCAAAATAGTGGTGTAACGTAGATATCCTCTGTTCCGGTCATGAAATAGATGAAATAAATCGAATAGTAAGACAGATTTTCCTTCGCTAAGGTGATACCGTAGAGCCGCTAGGTCAATCAATGTTTCTTCACAACAAGACTTTCTGTTTACATTTTGGTTAATGATCATTCAAGAACTCTGCTTCTTTCATGGCTGCTTCTTTCAAATTGTGTAACAAACCACCATGGTTGATTCTCCCAACTTATTTCATCTGTTAAATAATACATCATAATCCAGCGGCTAGAACCAAGATAAACAACCTCATGGGAATGCAACGACAAAAAGTTCAAAAAGGGAAATGAGAAACGAAATTTTTACTTCAAAATGAAAAAAAAAAATCTAGTAAAGAGAGAAGATGCGAAATAGGGTAAAGGGTAAAAGAGAGAACTGTTTAACAATTAGTAATACATCAATTACATTAAGAATGGTAGCTACGCATTTACCAATATACAACTAAATGACTCAAAATTTGGACAAATTGCCCTGAATTTTCAGCACTTGATCCCTTTTGCCCCACAAAATGTTATACATTACATTGAACTTAAAACTGTCGTTTGGAAACTTTGATATTTGATTACAAGCAGGATATCATGCAGATTGCAGATAAGAAACACAGCCTTCCTGATCATTTATAAATCTGTCCTCACTGTCTGCTGAAATACCAACACAACCAATCAATCAGGAAGCACCTTTGATCCCGTGGAGCAAGGAATCCTGCCAACCAAACAACAGAGTAAGCTTTCATCAATATTTAACACATCTTTACACCTAAGCTTCAACCACAGCAGCTGCCTCTTCATCAGTACTATCAGGTGAAATAGTTGAAACAGTTTCTTCAGTAGAGTCTTCATCAGTAACTGCAGTCTGTGGTTCCTTGTGGTCAACAACAAGCTTCTCCCTGAGCTTCATCATAAGTTCTTCTCTCACACTCTCATTCTCAACCAGAAACCGTTTAAAGGCTTCCTTACCACGAAAATTCCGATCATTATAAGTAAACATTGCACCAGCCTTACTTGCGAATTTGTGTTTTAGAGCTAAGTCTATGATCTCCGATTCTCGAGAAATGCCCTTGCCGAACTCAAGCTCAAAATGGGCAGTTTTAAAAGGAGGGGCAAGTTTGTTTTTAACAATCTTCACCGCAATTTGACTTCCAATAGTCTGCAAAACACAAAAATGTCAAAGGACATTTAGGAACAAGAAATGCACAACAAAAACATTGATCTCAACAAAATAAATATTGTAATGCTGTCTTAGCACCAGCTGGTCACCAGTAAATAATTCAGATTTACTTGCAAATTCATAGAAGCACAAGCATCTACATAAATGATAAATTGATCTGATCGCAAGATACAACAGGACAAGTTTATAACTAATCAACTTGACCGGAATAGGATTTCTTGGGCGTGGCCAATGGTCTAAATGAGAGCCTCTTTGCCAGATCAAGCATGGGGAGATGGCAAAGCAGTATAGTCTCAGGCCAAGAAAAGGCCCACAAAATAACTTGCAGCTAACCACCTTTAGAGTTACCCGGATTGGCAATGCCCTTCCTCAAGCCTTAGCAGGATCAGATTTAGACACTAAAGTTTAATGGCATTTGGAAGTGTAGGACCATGCCTTGAAATATATTGCATAAATTCACCATGCAAACTCATGGGTAGAAAGAAATGAGACAGAGAAGATAAGGTTTACATACCTCTTCACCCTTCTTGACAAGCCCTATTCTCTTGATATTTAAGCGAACTGAAGCATAGAACTTTAAGGCATTGCCGCCGCATGTAACTTCAGTGGGGCCACCAAAGCCAAAAGTACTGAGTTTTGCCCTCACCTGCAATCAATAAGTGTTATTTGAGAATTAAAAATCAATGAGTGTTATCACTCTTTTATTAAGAGAACCAAACTTCACTTTCCACTAGTAAAAAAAGAACATTCAGGAAAAAAGAAAATAGAAATAGTGGCACTCATAAAATTCTCATGTATATAACAACTTTGCAGACAAAGGAGTGAGAACGTTAAAACAACTATAACTTATACTATAACCATGTCCGCAACTTGGGATGATAGAGTCTAATCTCTGCCAATCTTAAGGGAGCAGTCAAAGCTTCAATCTCAAAATCACAACATTTGGTAGTGCAGCAAATACATTTAAACAATAATCATTGCTGATAAATTATCGAACAGAATAAGGGGAAGCATAAAAAGAACTAAAAATAAATTGAATGCAAAGAACAGCTTGATTGCTGACACCTGAGACGACCTCAGGCCAACGCTATCTAGGAATGTTCAAAACAGGATACTTCCAGATTACCAAATCAACCTCATTCACAACATATTAGCTACAGAGGAATCTATATAGACATTAACCTCAAGGAATTGTGGACCTCAGAACAGATTAGCTACAGAGGAATCTATACATAGACATTTACCTCAGGGAAGAACGGGTTACTTTCTCAAAATAGACTGAATGACCATCAGAAATTTATGTTCTCTAACAGAGAACATTTTCTGAGATGCAACCCATTAAAATTAAGAACATATAAAACTTTGGTAACAAGAGTTCAATCACAAATCAGAATAGGAAAGCAGAGGGGGTTGAAGTGCTTCTCTATTTACTATCCCTATGCCTCTAAATGGATGCTTCCAACAATGTATGACAGTGCTCCAACAATGCTTCCAAATTGACTAAATCTTAACAATTTTTCAGCAAGGACTCCAGCATTAACTAGGTAACAAAGTAAAGCTTCAAAAGCTCAGATCAACAAACATGCAGTTCACAGAGGATGAAAATTAGGTCCACAAAAAGACAGTTCACAAAGAGATGAAAAATTATAGATGACCTGAACACTCATCAATGATTTTATTAAGGATGATACTGAACACCTGATTAATGAAGATCAGAATAGTCTGAGATAATGATAATGAGTGGCTCAGTTTCCGAAGCGCCTGGCTCATTAGTCTGGCTTGCATTGCCATATGAGCATCACCCATCTCACCATCAAGTTCACCTTTAGGCACTAAAGCAGCTACCTGTCAGTAAGGATACAGAATAAAAAATATAAAAATAAATAAGCCTTGCCTCACAAAAATAACCAAAATCTGATGATATTGACCACCTACTCTAAAGAACTTTTAACTCATCAAGGATGGAAACAGAATGTTTATCCGTATGCATCACAGGAAGCAATCATTGCTTAGAAACATCCACACACACACACACACACACACACATATGTATTCCAGCAAAAACCAACAATTGTATTTAAGACAACCCAGATGCGTCCCCATGCAAAACAT
Organism: Citrus glauca; assembly: GCA_029633175.1. NCBI lineage: Eukaryota > Viridiplantae > Streptophyta > Magnoliopsida > Sapindales > Rutaceae > Citrus > Citrus glauca. Next base: position 15,363,852 of record JAQOOD010000001.1, read on the forward strand.
GTATGCACCCAAAAAAACACATTGCTTACACTATCAACAACAACTACATCAACAGAACCACTCCGGATCAGCGTATCCACAAGACTGAGAGCTTGTTCACCACAATCAGGTTGTGCAAGAAGCAAATTCTCCGTCTTTACTCCAATAGTCTCAGCTAGCGATGGATCAAGAGCATGCTCAGCATCAATAAAAACACAGTAACCTACGTTGAAACAGCATAAGACAAATGTCTCAGTATCATGGTAGCTAAAGCCAAAATATGTCAAAACAAAAACATCCTATTGATTTCACATTCCTCCCAAGTACCAAAAGAAGTTGTAATGGGCAATATGAGAATCCAATCACTCAAATTCTTATCCTTATGACTAGAGAATTGGCAACGACTAATTCTGCAGTAAACTTAAACGGATGTAATAGATGAGATCTTTAAGAATATAAGAAACCTCCTTGTCTTTGTGCTTCAGCAATTACATGTAGAGCAAGAGTTGTTTTCCCAGAAGCCTCAGGACCATATATCTCAACAACACGTCCCTATATAAATAAATATCATGATAGAGTAAGCCACAACACATTGCAAAGCAAGATATGAGGTTGTTCGACAACATGAACTGTACAGTGAAACATGTGTTAGGATCCTCTCACAATAAAACTGCAAAAGAGGACCTACATAACTCAATTATTATAAAATAGAACTTTATCCAACTATTTTTTTCCCCTGTTTAACTGATATTTACATAAGTGATGCAATAAACACAGGTGTATAGTTAAAGAACAAAAATAATAAGAGTCCCTAAATCTACTCTCTTTGATCAACATTTAAAATTATCACTTACAAGTCACTAACAGGATATGATACCAGATTTAAGAATTATTATAGCCTGTTGATTAACACAAACTTTGCAGCTCTTACATAAACCCAAAAAATTGCCATGTACCTTTGGAAGTCCACCAGTTCCTAGTGCTATATCAAGTGCAAAAGAACCTGTGGACACAACGGGAACATGTCTGGGAGTGACAGACCGACCAAGCCACATAATAGACCCTTTCCCAAATGAGCTAGTAATCTGATCCAATGCTTGTTGTAGGGCTAGATCTTTCTTGGACATATTCTCTTCACCAGAGTCACTCCCATCAGACTTAGACTTTCTTTTACCTTAAAAAGTGTATAAAATTTGGGATTGTTATCAGCTTAATTTTGATGCAAACAAAAGAAGCAGGCATTACATTTTGTGTGAAACAATAACACCAGCTCACAAAAAAGCAAAAATATTTGATTCTTCAATATGCATATATTTAAGTGGTCTTCGTTTATCTGTTACAAGACGTACAGCATTCGTTCATCTCAGATTATAAAATCTAAGGATACCCAGGAAATGACTTTACAAACAATAAAACTTCACAAAAAGCTTGGATTGAAACTTATTCACACTTTTGGAAGAAAAGTTGCAAATCTGAGTAGAAGTTTCCAACATCCCTCCCCTAAAGCTCTGCAAAACCAAACATAAACAAATAAATAATCATCAGAGAACAAAAAGGAAATAACTTTAACAACCCAAAAATAAAGTAAATATGAATTAATAAGTGCAACAATCTGAAGGTCTGACCGAAAAATATTTAAACGACCTAAAATGAACACAAAAAATTAAATTAAAACGGAGTCACAAACATAGTTAAGCAAACAGCAATTGCTTTTAACAATAGAACGATTCAAAGCTTCAATATTCTTGATTACCAAACAGAGGGAAATGAATGAGAAAAGACAAAGAGGAATGGTTTTGCAAGAAAATTAAGAAAAGAGAATGTGACCTGTGGATGTGGGTGTGGTGGTGAGACTGAGAGAAGACAGCGTCTAAGTAAAGAAGCGTTTCGAAGGAGCCTCGCCATGGAGACTCACAAACCAAAACTAACCAAAAATGAAAGGCAACAAAAAAATTAATGATGAACAACTACAATTTATTCCATTTAATACCAAAGCATTGAACGTGTTGTGTGTTTATTGTTTATGTTCTTAGGGTTTTGGGGGTTTTGGACTTTTGGGTTCCCTCCCTTTTTACTGAAACTATTTTAATATTTTCTCTGGTTCAAGTGCCCCACTCCCACACAGAAACACTGTATGTGACTCTCTGTCTCCCTCTGCGCTCCTCACAACCCAGAGTACGTCTTCCCAAGTGTTTTAGGTTAAGTGGTATGATTTACTCCGACGTCATCTTTGTAAATAACACTAAATTTTGCTTTAGCAACCGTTTAAATCTACGTATTCTAAAGGCTCAGTTTGAGATTATTTTTAGGAGATGTAAAAATAAATTTAAAAAATTAAAAATTAATTTTAATATTTAATTATATTTTTAAAAATTATTTTTAGTAAAGTTATTATAGTTTATTGTAAATTTTAAAGAATTGAGAAGGAGTACCTTTCATTTTAAGTATATGTTTTATAATTAATATAAATTCGTATATCTTCATATATATTATAAAAATCTAAAATGATCCTTATTAATTAAGAAATAAAATTATTCTTTAAAGAAATTATTATTATTATTATTATTAATCATATAGAGATAATGAAATAAAACTAAAATTAATAATATAAAATATTCATTTTAGTTATTAATTATTATACATACACAATAAAAATATTTGATATACATATTTATAAAAATGTATATAAATTTTATTCTAATATTTTGTCAAATCAAGTCATTTACATTCTTCCAATAGTTTAATAGTGAGATTTATCAAATATATACAAACTACTTTTAAAATTCATAAATTTTTAAAAATAAATTTTACCAAATATTTAACTGATTTTTTCGCAACTAATTATTTCTACAATACATATAAAAATAATTATTTTAAAAGTTATAGCATTACTAAATTGGCTCCAGTTCTTTTGGTCAAATTTAAGTGTTTGTATATTATCTTTATTATACCCTTAGTTTTGATAAAGTATTAGAGTAATAGTTCCCTTAATTATAAATAACAAAAAGTGAAATAATTCTAAATAAAAATTAAGACAATGATTATTTTTAGCTGATTTACATTTTTTTTATTTACAATAAAAGTATAATTGAACTCTTATTATAATAGGGTTCTAGGATTTTGATTAGAGAATTCAAGAGAGAACAGATGAAGAATTTAAGAATTCAGAAGGAAAAGAGAAGAACTAACAGGGGTTGGAATTAATTTTATTACTGCTTTGCTTGCTTCCGAAAGACATAATGAGAACAACTTATTTATAGTAGCTCAACACAATCATAACTCTAATCTACTTACCTTAAATTATAATTGTAATAAGAAAACCTAATTCTAATAAAAAAGAAATTAGAATAAATTATTAGATCCCCACCATTCCCCACCTCTAAAACAGGCTTATATAATATTAATTGCTTTATAATTGATGCGCCATGTAATTCATCTAAAAGCTCATTAATGACTGGAATGGGATAATGATCTTTGATGGTAGTCTTATTGAGACCATGGTAATCAACACACATATGCCAAAAACCATCTTTCTTTTTAACCAGCAAATCTGGGAATGAATAAAGACTAATACTATATTCAATAAGCCTCGCTTCTAACAACTCCAAAATAGTGCGATCAATTTCTTGTTTCTAGAAGTGAGATTAATGATAAGGTTGAATGTATACTAGCAAACTTTCAGACAGTAATGATAAATGGTGGTAAGGAGGAAAACCACTAGATTCAGAAAAAGATGCTAGAATAAGTTTCTAAAACCTTGTTAATAACTTATGGTGCTGATATATCTACAATTATAGTTGTTAGTACCATTATTTGAATTATTTGAAAAAAATAAATACCTTACTTTTCTTAAAGTAATAATATGTTAATCTCTCCTTGAGTAGCTAAGGCAAGAGATAAGGGATCATAATCAGTGAGCTGAATATTTTGTCCCTTCCAAGTAAACTACATGGTTAGCTTCAAAAAGTCCCACAATGTAGCACCCAAAGAAAGTAACCACTAAGCCCCTAACACAATGTCACTACCACTTACAGGGAGTAAGAAAAGATCAAACGGAAATTGGAAGCCTTGAATGGTCACTGGAACATTAGATCACTTTCTTGAGCTGTTGTTCACCCCCCATCAGCCACAGTAACTCGAAACTGAGTTTGTAATTGTGACTAGACACGCACACTGCTTAGCAAAGGGAAGATTCAAGAAATTGTGTGTCAATCCAGAGTCAATTATGATAGTGACCCCATGTTTTTTTTCAAATTTCCTTCAAGTCTCACAGTGTTTTATGAGGTTACGCTTGTAAGAGCTTTTAAAGATATTTCCATTATTTTTTTGGAGTGCCCTCAATTATCTCTACTTGTTCATCCTTTTCTTTAATATTTACACTAATTATAAAATTAGAGAAGCGTCACAACGATGCCTTGGCTTAGATTGTTCTTCACAATTGAAGTATAAGCCTTTTGCTCGCCTATCAGCATATTCAGCTACTTTAAGGCATGTGAATGGTGGAAAACTAAGATACAGGGTTTCTAATAGAGAAGGTTGTGAAGACCCACCAATTTTAGATATTATGGGAGAAGAGTTAGAGAGAGATGGTGGTGGTCCGGTTATATTAGATTAAGGAGCTGTCCTTCAATTGGTTACAACTATGTATTCTTTTTGGATCTTGCAAGTTTATAAGTTTGTAAGAGCTAATAGGTTTTAGCATATGAACATTAGCTTTAATATCTTCTCATAATCCTAAAAGAAAACAATTAATAAAGAAAATTTCTGGTAAATTACTAGTTCTGTCAGCTAATCTTTTGAATTACCACTAGTAATCTAGAATGGTTCTGGTTTGTCATAGTTTGGTAATAGACCCAACTATATCACTGTCTTTGAATGCTCCAAATTGAGTAAATAAAGATCGCTTGAATTAAGACCAAGTCATATCACCAATAGTTTGCTTTAACCAATGATGACAAGGTAGTTAATCAATTCAGTACCACTCACATTGAAAAATCCACCCTGTTGGTTGTTCTCCATTGAAAAAAAGAAGTCAAGCCATATATTGCGTGCTTGCACGAGTTCTATTTTATTATGTGTTGCGGGATTAGGTTATTGTTATTATATGGGCACCCATTACGTGCTGCTGGATTAGGTTGTTGGTTATTAATTTATAGGTATGGTTAGGAACAGCTTAGGAGAAAGCGAAAGATCTAGATTAGCTTGGTATTCCTGAATGATGTTAGTAAGATTAGAAAATATTACGAAAGTAATGGCATAAAAATACTTTTAAGGCTACTGTTTGGAGAATAAATAGAAAATTAAAAATAAGACACCACAGGTCGATGAGAAAGTTTTGTGACTATAAGTGATCCTTGTGGGATACTCAACTTATACCAGGTACACTTGGTAATTGAGTTGGTACGCAAGGTACGCCATGTTGTGGTAAAGAAAAATCTCTAAAAATATTAACAATTTAAAATATCTTCATCGCCCATAGAAAATAATTGATTTTTACAAGATTAAATAGGAAATATTATGCTAGAAAATAGGAGACAACTAGCTGTCACACCTACAAAAAGCAAAGAACAACACACCAAGGACAGTGGTCCTCAGCTGCCATGTCTAAAAGCTATCTAGATAGCCTCTGCAGAGCTGTCCTAGACCACATAACAATGTACATCATGTGTACAAGAAAACAAGTCATGCCAAAATAGCATCCTTCTTGCTCCCCAAGTATGCTCCTAATGACCCAAAAATCATCATAAAGGTAAAAAGACGAGAGAATCTTGAAAAGCACAACCAAATCACTATCAGGAATGTGCCGCGTGACAGGGCAGCCATGGTACTTTATATATAAAGCACACTAAGGCTTTGTTTTTCACGTACACATGCACAAAAATACACACACTCCACAAAAAAGGCTTAGGTCTGCTTCAACTTCCAACCTTAATTTTAGAGAGTCTGTAATCTCTCAACTCTTTAAAAAACTCAGCTGACTTGAGCATCGAAGTGTAGTCCCTGACCACTGATCACCGATGGCTCCACCTTAACATTGTTTTACTGTTTTGCAGGTCTAAAGGCCCCCTTTCAAGCCCCCACCCTCCATATATGGCCTTTAATCATTATCAGTGCTCTCTCACTCTTCTTCATCTCTTTCAAAACCCAAAACAACCCACACACTTTGATTAAGTGAGGTGTCATGTATCCCAAAAAAATTAATTTATTGTTTTGGTGAGGTTTACCCCTTTCATTTACATCCAAATGAACACCATTTCCACACAATGAAAACAACTGCAAGCATCTCTTCATCATAAGTGGACAAGCGAGGTGCTTTCCAGACAAGGATTTATTGATATAAGAAATAAGACGACCTTATTATAGGAAGACTGCTTTGATTCCATGTCCCAAAGCATCACATTTTGTAGAAAATGGCTTGCAAAAGTTAGCTTAGGCTAGAAGAATAATGTAGGCCATGGCTTGGCATGGTTCATCAAAGGCTAATTCAGTAGTAAGAGTCCAAAGATAAGAATCCTTCGTTAGCTTGTTAGTTAAAGGTACAATAATTTTACCATAGGTAGATACAAATTTTTTTTAGTACCTCATCAAACCTAAGAATCCCCTCAAGGCTTTGGTTGTGGTAGGCTTAGGCCATTAATTTTTTTTTAGGATTGACAACTATCCCAAAATTATAAAGAATATGGCCCAAATTTAATAGAAGATTGATCAAATCGCACTTTGAAAGCTTGACATAATGTTGATGTTGATGTAAACACTTAAGGATGATGGAAACATGATGAGCAAGCTCTTGTAAAGAAGTACTATAAACTATGACATCATCAAAGAAAAACAATACAAACATTCGAAGGGAAGGTAAAAAAATTTCATTGATCAAATTTTGAAATGTTTCTGACAAATTTGAAAGGCCAAAGCACATCACAAGATATTCATAATGACCATCATGAGCGCAAAAGGCTATTTTGGATATATCTGCAAGACAAACTTGAATCTGATTTAAACAAATGTCTAGTCATTCCTTATTGAAAAATGTAAAATTGATGCAGTCATGATGGTCATTTTGAAATTCTTGTGACGTACTTTGGTCTTTTAAATGCACCTGCAACATCTCAAAATTTGATGAATGAAATTTTTTAGTCTTTCCTTCAAAAGATTATCTTGGTTTTCTTTGATGATATCCTTGTTTATAAATGAAAAATTAAAAGGGTAAGATATGTTCACAATCAATTTCTTGTTTCTAGAACTGAGGTTAATGATAAGTTCAAACGTTGACTAGCGAACTTTTCATTTTTTTGTCATTAATCTTTTCATTTTTTTCTCAAATTTTCTCTGATACCAGATGTTCAAGTTCTAGGGTTTTGGTCTCTAGAGTTAGTTGAAGCTAATGCTTGGTTCAGTCATAACTCACAAAAGTCAAATTTAATTGGTGGGATAAACTTGAATTAATTGATTTACAAAAAGCCAAATAAAAAATCAAGGGATATTGCAAAAAGTTTGGATGCTAGAAAATTAATTTTTTTTTAGTTGAAAAGAAAAAGAAAAATTGGTGGCTAGAAAAGAAATGCTCCAATACAGATATTGGGGCTTTAAGATTTTGATTATAGAATTCAAGAGAAATGAGATAAAAAAAATGTAAGAACTCAGAAGAAAGAATTAACGGGGGTTGAAATTAATTTTATTATTGCTTTGCTTACTTCCAAAAAACATAATAAGAACCATTTATTTATAGTATTTCAATATAATCCTAATTCTAATCTAATTACCCTATATCATAATTGTGATAAAAACATCTAATTCTAATGAGAAAAAAGTTAAAATAAACTATCGGAGTGTTTAACATATTTTGAATGTTTATTTATATTTTTTTATTAAAGCATTCAACCGTGGCACGCCTACTCCGCAAAGTTAGCGACACTCTAGTTTTTTCTTCTCTTATTTTATTTTATTTTTTTTTTCATTTCCTTTCATGTCACGTGCTTTCTATTTTGTTCTTTTACTTCCTTTGGCTTCACGTTTAGAAGATGGATCTTTCTGCAGATGTAAATCTATGATTTTTTTTCCCTCTACCAAAACACTGTTCTATAGGGGTTTTGGGTATTTTACTCTAATTTTCTATCAAGATATGTTTTTCTAGCAGATTTGTAGCTTCTAAGCTCCAGATTTAAAATAATAATAATAATAATAATAATAAAAAATAAAATGCAAAGTATAAGTCATCTATCAATATTTACACAGCGTTGCCATGTTGCAATCATGCTCGTCTGAGTTTGTTGTGCACGATGTCATGTAATGAAAGGCATAAACAAACGAACATAATGATGCAGATTAGATAAGCGTATAAGAGAACATAAAACTGAGTTATTAATTCATTACTCCATAATTTTAGTGATGATGCATTCTATGATCTCAATCAACATTTGCAAGAGTGAAGGTATATTCTAAGTTATGCTCTCCTCCTAATCTATGGAATTATATATGTATTGATTAGGGATGGTAAAATTACCCATCAAACACACAAATCCATTTTCATTTGCAGAAATTTATCTGTGCTGGTAATTTTACGGATTATGAGCGAATTTGATATTTCAAACCTAAACTCATTGCATGTTGCGGTTGAGTTTAGTATTGAAAAAAAAAAATTCACTGGATATCTAAGCAGGTATTCACCAACTCATATTTTTAAAAATTATTTATGTTTTTAATTTTAATCAAATTACATTAAAAAATTTAATCATAAATATATATAAGTAAAGTTCCTAATTCCTAAACCGAACCTCTATACACACACATACACACAAAATTAATCAAACTAAAATAAAATATCAATAATATTAAACTTGAAAATTAAAAAATTTCTATGTAGAAATTTTATTTGTTTATTTTGGATTTTTAAATTTGAATTTGAATTGGTTTCTAAATTTGAATTTTTATTTCTTTAATTAATTATTAACAGTAGTTGTACAAATTTATTTTAAATTTTTTAAATTTATTTTTTAATATTAATTAAAAGATGAAGTAAGGCATTGACGTAGGGATGATGATTTTGCCTACAACAGAAATATTTTGAATTTGATTGATATATTTTGTGTACTTATTGAAATGTTAAAATTTTAATTTTCTATTTACATTAATAAAATCTAGAATTGAGTGTTTTATGCATATATTTTAGGTTATTGTTATAAATTTAAAATTTGAATTATATAATTTAAATTTATTATTAATTTTTTTTTTGTGATTTTATGTGGGACTTGCAAAAACATTCACCAAGGGAATTTAGTAATTGTTAAATTCTGCGGCAGGCAATTTTTTTAATAAAAATAAGAACCCACAATAAATTACAGACGAATTTTAATTTTAATTTTTTATGAGTGAAATTTTGATAATGACAAATCCCTGTTCTGATCTAGTTTTTAATGAACTCCTATGTATACGGACATTTTCAAATGAAATAAAAAAAAAGAGAAAGCTGAATATTTTAAATTCATGCCTCCTTTGGAACCAAACACCCCATACGTTTAGGTTTTCTAATTAAATGGTTTCAGTGACTAGGGGTGGCATGGTTCGGTTTGGTTCGGTTCAATTTGAAATTAAGTAGAACCAATTTAAATCGATTATTTTTTAAAAAGAACCGAATAAGAACCGAACTTAATAAGAATCAAACTCAAACGGTTCTTTAAGATCAGTTCGGTTTGGTTCAATTTTTTCAGTTATGAACTTATTGGGCCTATTTTGAATTTTTAAATTTTTAACCCATTGGGTCTCATGAATGTAATAATTTTTTTAACAATTAGTTTATCCTAATTTTATTACAAATATTAACAATAAATACAAAGTATTCAAAATACATTTTATCACTAATATCTTACTAACTATTAATAAGATACTCCCAAAATATAAAATATTAAAATTTCGAAATACATAACTAAACTTCAATACTCCACCTATATAAACATAATCATAATGTTATAAAGAGAAATAACACATGTTTGATTTGAATAAAATCATATTTAATTTGAATAAAATTATTAACACATATTTAATTTGAATAAAATAAAAAAATAATTCGATTTTTCGATTCGGCTAAGTGAATCGAATACCGAACCGACATTTTAATTTTTTTACAAATAATATATTTCAATTTTTTTAAAATAAAAATCGAACCGAATTAAAAAAAACCATCGGTTGAGTTCAATTTTTTTAAAATTACAATTTTTTTACCCACTCCTATCAGTGACCAATCCGTTTAGTTTTAAAGATTTATTTAAGGAAGAAAATGTCAAAACATGAAAAAATGCATCAACGAACAAGTTAAAGAGATTTTTTTAAAAATATATAAAAAATACGTGTATATTTATTTTAAAAAATTACCACACAAATAATGATTATGTTAAATTTAATTACATATATTATAAATACATGCTCGTTGGGTTTTCTCTAAAATATTCTAAAATTCCTTCAGTTGAAGAGGACCAAACAATCAACTACCAAGAAAATGTAGATAACATTACATAAATGAAGTCTTGCTTGAAACATTCACATAAGGAAATTCTCTGACATACATGAACTAAAGACGCCCCCTAAAAATATCAAGACTTGCCTTCCCAAGCCAACAAAAGAAAAGGAAAGGAACTGATTCTCCAAACCATTATCATATCCATAATACACCATTTTAAATTTCAATTTTTTTAAAAAAAATTATATATTAAAAAAAAAAAAAATAACCACCCAAAACTGCAAACCCCCCCTCCCCCATCCTTTCCAATCTAAGACAAGTCCTAAGCCACACAACATATACTAGGCTATGCCAATCCAAACCAAAATCTACTGCTGCTTGCATTCTGGAGGCCTTTCACCCTGCTGAGCATCCCCAGCTTGTTGTCTTCCACTCTTCTACAATACAGAACACGTATAATCAAGAGATAAGACCACAAGTTTGATTTGAAAGTAAATGAAATCAATGAAGTAATTAAACTAGGCATTATACCTTGCTCCCAGCTGATGACTGGAGAGAGATTTCAAGCCAAAATCAAAAAAATATATATATAGTTAGTAATTGACCTCATTTCAATGGGAATTTGACAGATCAAAAAGACTACAATAACATACCTTCTTTTTGGTCTTGCCTTCATCATCCTCCTCATCCTCCTCGTCATCTTCATCCTCATCTTCATCATCATCTCCCTCGTCGTCTTCATCCTCATCAATATCATCATCATCTTCATCATCATCCAACTCAATCTCTTCCTCCTGAATAGCCTCCCCAGTAAACCATGAAACAGCATGGGGGATAATCTTGTCTCTAATTGTTGATCTACACAAAGCCATAGAACTAGGCAATCAGTTACAAATGCACCACAGCAATTCAATTTAAAGTATGAGACATGTAAGAGCAACTTCAAGAGTACCCACCCAATATCATAATCTTGTTCCATTTGATTTTGAAGCTCCTCAGCCTGTTAAAGAAACAGAAATAATGTGAAACAGAGAATAAAACAAACGATTATCATCAATTAATGCTACAAATGCCATGATATCAATCTTACAGTATCTTCATCAATGTCTTCATCATCTTCAGGGACTTGAGGTGGATTGAAAAAGTTGAAAAAACTTTCACATTCTTCAGTTTTAGTAATTGGCTTAGCATTCTTTGATCCCTTCTTTGGCTTCTTCTTAAGGAGCTTCTGTGTCAAGCATTTCCCTGGATACCATTCAATCTCCGTCCTACAAAACATCAGCCGCAAGAAAAATTTAGATCATGCAAAGTATAGTGATATGTATCTCAACATAAGTGCAAGGAAAGAAACACAAGTTACCCTATAGCTTTCTCAAGAATAGGCTCATCTTCATCAATCATGTGATAAGTCTTTGTCAAGACAGAGTTCTTGAAGTATGGATTGGGGTCAAAGTAGAATTCAAGCTTGAATCCCTTTGGATCATCAATCCTAAACCACTTAATGTCTTTGAGAAACTTGAGAGCTCCTTCATCGCGCTCAGTAATCTAATTTCAACAAACAAGGAAAATATTTTAAGAACTCAAATACCATGGTAGTACCAAATCAAACTAAAATAGCCTTATACTTACTTCCTCAGATAGGACATCATTATTTTTCATTGCAGTAAGCCAGAAGTCCGGCACTCCTTTCTCTGCATTATGCATATCAAAAATCAAACACAAATCCACAACAGCCTCAGAGAAAGGTCCTAACTCCTATGTTGATATTCAAAGGGTACCTTCAGCGGCTTTATCCTCTTCCTGGTCCATTGCAACTTCATTTGGGGCCCCTTCAACAACACCATTGACAATCTCATATCTCTGCAAATAAAATTACATGAATCAATCTTCAAAATAATTAGGGAAAAAACACAAATGTGAAAACCCAAAGCACAACAATACCCTCACACAGGAATAGTTATGGCACCATTTCAGATACCTAGCACCAAGAGCAAAGGATAACCTCTATGTGGGATAAACAAGAAGAAACCCAAACAATTGTTCGTAAAGAGCAAACGAGCTATGTTTCCCTTTTCCAAGCCTTTTTTAAAAAAAAACCTTCAAAGATCCCATAAAAAGAAACTCTCCCATTGTTGCATGGGCTGGAACATCCTTAATTACCAAGGAAATCTATTCACCTTTCTATGCAAATGCAGACATATTCATTAGAGAAGATGGTATGATACCTTGGTGTACATAGGCTGATACAATTTTTGATATTTGGCTTCCAGTGCTGCTCTCTCCTCAAAAAATTTTGCCTCCAATTCATCATGTTCACTCTGCAAATCATAAAAGAATTGTTAACCGCATGCTTCCTTGTCAAGGTTTTGTGCAAATTAGAAAAAGTAATAAACCATGAAGAGCAAAAAACACCCAGATACATACAAGAAAACAAAAATTGAAGTTCACAGCATAATAAATGGAATATAAGGCACTGGACAGATGCACTACAATTAATTACAGCAATGGCATTAAGGCACTGGGCAGTCCCAAGTCAAGAAATATCAGAACATATAAAGCAAGCCATTAGCGGGAACTGCCGGCCATACTCAAGAGTTTTCTGTTTTAAGATACCCGTCGTAAACAAGATAATTGTAAACCATTTCCTACCATCTCCTGTGAGAAGGAAAATCCCCAAGATCAGCAAGCCAAAGTTTAGCATTTGCAAACAGAACATATAACAAAAAAGGAATTTTCAACAATGGTCCTCAGTTGGCACTATTTAGAACTCAAAATACTAAAAACTTGCACCGGAATTTATAATGACAATAACACACATAATGAACATCAAAATACGTGCCTGGATCTCTCTGAGAACCTCAACACGCTTCCTGACTGCTGGAGTCAGTTTCTCGAGAACATCAGAGTGCTGCCCAGCAAGGTTCTGAAGTTTATTCTGCACAACAAAAAATGATTCTTCCATTAAACAATCAAAAAACCAAAACACCTATACAGTAACACAAAATTGCTTACCTTCAGAACACCCACGAGGTCAGCTCGAGCCCCTTCATCAAGAGCTACGCAGAGAACAAACAAAACGACGAGTCAGATAGTAATTAAAAATTGGATAAATTACTAAAATAATTAGGGTTTTCTTGGAGATAAGAAGTTACAGGCGCGGAGATCTGTAACGTTGAAGTTATCTTTGTCGGCGCTCATTGTCGGCGGAGGAAGAAGCGACGGCGTCTTAGAGAGAGCGAGGGGATAGGGTGCTAAAACCCTAGGCGAACAAAAAGGAATTGGTGAAAAACAAGGGAAACGAGTTTCGAGTTTGATGAGTTAAGAGAGGCGTCAGAAGAGAACGTGGACTTGCTAAAATCCTCTCCCTCGCCCTAAAAACCTAACACTTTCTCTCTTTTAGTACTTAAGGCGGTACCTGTTCTGTCTTTTTACTATATATTTTTTTAATTCTTTTCCAGGGTCGTGTTCGTGTTGTAATTTTTTTCGTGAGCTTGGGATTTAAACTGTTTTTTTTTTTTAATTTACTAGACACCAATTATTATTTAAATTTTTACAATAGTTCATAGGAGGATCTTAACAATCGGTTTTAAACAAAATTGTAGCATAAATGAAAAATCAAAGATGGAAAAAAAATTCAAATATAAAGGCTCAACTTAAATGGACTGAATTACATACATAAGGTAATATTTTTTTATTTGTTTGCTGCAGTACCAAATTGGCCTAAATTGTGTCTGATAAAAATATTTGACTTTGGAAAAAATAATACAGAAATAAACTAATAAAGATTACTTAATTTGAAAAACCCTAAGATAATATATGGAAAGTCTAAAAGTACTCTTTAAAAAAAAATAATTTAAATTAACCGGGGGAACATTGTTCATACGTATTTGAGTTATCGAATTTGGGAAAACCCACAATCATTTTTTTTTTTGTGTCACAGGAAATAAAAGAATAAAAAAAAATCATATCTTGCTATAATAAAAGCAACCGTTTCTTGCATAAGTTAATATTACAATGATAGTGATATACACTAAGGGTGCGTTTGACATTATATTAATGTAGGTTACTGTATTATATTATATTGCATTAGTACTATATTATAACAATATTATACAATATTTGATGTTACATTATATTGTATCAATTTTTAATTATATTAAATTTGGTGTTGCATTGTATTGTGCTAATTTTTTTGATGATTAATTTAAGTTATATATTTAGAAAATAATAGTACTTATAAAATAACTTAATATAAAAGTCTTAAATTTTAGAAAGTCAACATCATTTTTTTTTGTATAAATGTTGAAAGAATTCATAATTTTACATAAAGATTGAAGCTTATTGTTGAGTGTTAGAAAATGTACTTTTATAAAGGAGAAAATTGTCATTTTGCACTTCAAGTTCCACTAACATTCCTACTTTTATGTATTTAAATTTCTTATCATTTAATTATGTGTGTTGTATTATAATTAAGTATTTCATATATTTTAGGGGCATTATAGTAATTTCATAATGAACGAGAGATCAGACAGCAAAACAGACATCACTTTTGAACTCAGGACGATCGAAAACCTTAGGAAAAACATAAAAGGAAAAATGATACTATTCACATGTATGGTGCTGTCTACGTTACTGTTTACGACACTGTTCACATTAACAGATCGATGATGTGGCATTGACCGATGATGTAACATTGACTGATGAGGTGTCACGATCCTGTTTGACTAAAATTCTTATACATTGTTGATGGTGACGTGGCAACATATCAATGGACCAAAAATCTCACGTATGGTACATGCATTACACATGATTATTTTCTACCAAATCGCGTCACTGTTCAAGCCGGGTCAAACTGTGTTATTGTTCAAACTGCGTGGTCAAATCGCGTACGATATATGCATTACACATGATTATTTTCAATCAAACCGTGTCACTGTTCAAGTCGGGTCAAACCGTGTTATTGTTTAAACAACATGGTCAAACCGCGTACTATTGACTGATGACGTGGCGCAATCCTGAGCGTCTAAACTGTTTTTAATCCGATGACCATGATTTACTCAATGTATCTATAAAAAAGGGGTCTCCCCCCCAATTTGATTACTCATGAATTTATTTTCTGTAATTCCTTCTCTATTTGTATTTTCTACATATTTTAATAAATTTCTATTTTACCCCTAGTTTAATTATAAGTAGCTAATTTTCTTTTAAGCTTGGGTTGAAGGTGAAGTCTCAACATGCGTCATGGGCTTTATTTGGTAAATTTATTTTCCTTTCCCCTCTAGTTTTTGTGGATATTTTAACTTCTCGTCAATAAATAATAGTAATCTTATTTAAATACCGCCCTAGTATCACTGGCTCCCTAGTACAAGGTTATTATTATTTGGCACGATAAGCCCTTAACACCATATTGATTAGAGTGTGGTTCATGAGGTATGGATTCGTCCCTTATGATTTAATTGACATTTATAAGGAATATTTAGCCTATGGTGCATGTTGATGCGAATCCGGATACCTAAGTACGTTAATTTAATAGATTTTCACTTCAATTTATCTGCCATTTTAATTCGAATTTTAGGATAATCCAAATCATTTTTACCACAAATCCAACCACCCTCATACGGAACTAATTCTACACACGATTAAAATCTACCCCCTCATGAGATCCACACTCGTCACCATTGATCTATACTACAATAAATTCGTGCATTTGCGAGTTCAATAAAATTTTTACAACAAGTTTTTGACGACGTTGCCGAAGAGGTAAGTTATTTTAATTCGTAGAATTAATTTTTGTGAATTAATTTTTTATTTGTTTTCTTGTATTTCTTTTATTATTAAAAAAAGAAAAAGAAAAAAAGTGAATGTGCATTTAGAGGTAATAATTTCTTTTCTTTCTCTATTCTTTACAATTCTGCAATTTAATTTTTAAGTTATTTTTCTTTGCAATTTTTGTTTATCTTATTAATTTAATTTTTAGTCAATTTATTTCACGAATTTTTTAGTGTGTTTTTATAGAAAGGTTTTAACAGTGTAATAAGGTTAGTACCGTAATTTCTTATTCTTCTTTATTTTTATTTGTTTTGTTTCCATTTATCTTTTATTCTTTGCATGCATGGTCGTAGGTCATTATTACCTAATCTTAAACCTATAGACCTTGAACTTTTTTTTGATAGGAAAGTAAAACTTTCATTACTTCAACTAGTTGAATACAAGCTTAATCTCAGGTGGGAAATTATCCACCCACACACACGAATCCAACTTTTCCAGAGCAATCTTCGCTAAATGATGAGCACTATTATTACAAGCTCTGGGCACATGTTTTGTTTCGAAAGCACTAAAACATTTCTTTAAGTTCTGAATTTCCATAATAGCCCAGCAAACCTCTGTTAGGCTCCTCTTTCTACCATTTATCAGATCAGCTACTTCTTGAGAATCTGTTTCTAGAATTATTGGTTGCATCCCCAGTTGCTGAGCTATTTACACTCCCCATTCAGCTGCTTCTGCCTCCACTCTTGAAACCTTTCCATCGAACGTTAGAGTTTTTGTGCCTGCAGCCAAGTATTTTCTATAGGAGTCTCTGATTATTGCACCTAAACCAGCACATTTTTTGCTTGAATCCGTTGCTGCATCTACATTGAGCTTTAGCCATCCCTGGGGTGGGGGGTCCAGGTTGTTTGTTTTAGCTTCTGCACTTTTCCTTCCCTCATAACCTCTGAAAACTGAGTTCTTCTGAATGCCTCAACAATTGCTTCAGCTTTTGCCATGGATAATCTTGGGTCTAACTTTAAATTTTCGAAGACCAATTTGTTCCTATCATACCAGATCACCCACATTATAGTCAACAGTATTTCCATATCAGCTCTGTTTAGCTTCTGCTGTAATCTCATTAAGTCCCCCAATATATCAGAACCTCCTATTCCCTGAAAGGAACCTGCCAGAGGTGAGAGCTGCCAAACTTTCTTTGCAGCTTTACAAGTAATTAAGGTGTGCAAGGTGTTTTCCATTCTATTGCCACATCTTTTACAGTAGGCTTCACTAACAATCCTGCGCTTCCACAAATTTTCAGCTGTGGGCAATAAATTTTTTGCTGCCCGCCAGATAAAAATCTTGATCTTGGCAGGGAGAATGAGCTTCCATATAACACTCCAGTTACTGCTACTGCTGTTTGAGTAATTAGGAGAGTCTGGAAATTTTAGTCTTAGAGCCACTTGGTATCCACTCTTTACTGTATAACTCCCCCTTTTATCGAAGTGCTAAATTACTTCATCTTCACATTGTCTCCTAGGCAGCGGAATGCTTAAAATGGCTTCTGCATCATCCTTTTCAAAATTCTGCTGAATCATGTCTGTTTTCTAATTATCTTCAGTGTCTACCAACATTGAAACAGTGGCATCCGTAGGCAATTTAGTTTTGAAAATTGGCTGGAATGTTGCTGGTCTTGGTATCCAGTTGTCTCTGTGCACTGAAATTTTCTCCCCATTCCCTATTCTCCACCTATACCCTTTGTGAATCACCTGCCGTCCCCACATTATGTTTCTCCAAATATAAGATGGATTTGACCCTAGAGAGGCTCTTAGAAAATCAGTTTTTGGGAAATATCTTGCCTTCATCACTCTGGCTGCTAGAGATCGAGGATTTTGAATTAGTCTCCAGCCTTGTTTTGCAACTAAGGCTTGGTTGAAACATGATATGTCTCTGAATCCCATCCCTCCTCTAATCTTGGCTCTACTCATTTCCTCCCATTGTGTCTAAGGAATGCCTTTCTTGTCTTTCTTCTTGCTCCACCAAAAGCCAACAATACTTTGTTGAATGTCGTCACAAAGTCCCACAGGAATCTTAAAGACACTCATAGCATAAGTCGGTACAGCTTGTGCCACAGTTTTAATCAAGACTTCTTTCCCCCCACTTGAGAAGAGTTTTTGCTGCCAACTAGAAATCTTGCTCTGAATTTTCAACTTGATCTTATTGAAAAAGGTCTTTTTCTTTCTGCCAATCATAGATGGTAGCCCCAGATATTTCTCATGCCTTGACACCACATTGAGCTGGAAAATTCTTTTAATTTCTTCAGCTTTCTGTGCTGGCACATTTCCACTAAAGAACATGCATGACTTATCATAATTGAAGATTTGCCCAGAAGCTGTGGCATAGCACTCAAAGATGTGCTTCAAATGCTGGCATTCTTTGCTTGATGCTTGTGAGAAAATCAGACTGTCATCTGCAAATAGAAGGTGAGAAATGGATAGTTGCTGTCCAAATCTCAGGCCCTGAATTTTCTTTTTTCTCTCAACTTGTATCAACAAATTTGAGAACGGTTAAGCACAAATTATAAATAAATAAAGAGATAGAGGACAGCCTTGCCTCAAGCCTCTTTGAGGGGTAATCAGCCCCTGAGGTACTCCATTAATGATTATAGAGAAAGTTGTAGAGGTAATACAATTCATAATCAAATTAACAACCCTCTCCTCAAATCCTAATCTGCCCATAGTCACCCTTAAGAATTCCCATTCCACCCTGTCATAAGCTCTACTTATGTCTAACTTCAAAGCCACCAACCCTTTCTTCATTCCCTTGCTATGTCTAATTTTATGAAGGCATTCATACCCAACAATGATATTGTCAGTTATCAATCTGTTGGGGATGAATGCGCTTTGAGAAGCATCTATGACATTATGCAAGATAGATTTCAACCTTCTAGTCACTGTTTAGGCAATGATTCTATAAATTACATTACAGAGGCTTATTGGTCTGAATTCAGTCACTTTCCTAGGTTTGGCACACTTTGGAATTAAAGCTATATAGGTATGATTTAAAGGTGCAATTGTACCTTTGTTATTGAGTATGTGAAGGCATATAGAGATAACTCCTTCCTTTGCAGATTTCCAATGCTTCTGATAGAAGGCAGCTGGTAATCCATAAGGTCCGGGAGCCTTTGTTGGACACATTTGAGCCAGCGCTTCTGTAATCTCCTCCTCTGTATAGGGTTGGCACATGAAAGCATTCATATCTGGAGACACTTTTGGCCTCATTCCTCTTAGAGCCTCTTCCATTTGATCTGGGGAGGGGCTGGAAGTTGAAAATAAATCTGCAAAATATTTGCAAAAATGATTAGCAATTTCTCCAGGCTCTTTGCTCCAATTGCCGTGAGCATCTTCTATTCCCCATATTTTATTTTTCCTCTTTCTAAATGAGGCTTTGTGATGAAAAAACTTCGTATTTTTATCTCCCTCTCTAAGCCAATCTGCCCCTGGATCTCTACTTCCAATAAATCTCTTCATCCAACAGGAGATGGTGAATCTGTCTTTCAACACTTCTCAACTCTTCAATACTTTCATGCTTCCCTTTGTGTTGCTGGAGCTCGTTAATTCTGTTGATTAGCTCTTCAAGCTTCTTTTTGTTACCTTTAAAAGTCCTCTTGCTCCAGTGAATGAGTCCTTCCAGTGAGGTTTTGCTGACATGTTTGAATTGATGAACTACATCAGCCCCTTCCCAATTACCTTGCTTAACCCATTTCTCCTCAATGATTTCTCTACATTCATGATAAGAGCTCCAAAAGTCCTCATAGTGGATTCGAGAGAATTTTTTCCCCTTATAAAGCTTGTCCTCATCTTTGCTCTTAACAGCCATCAGCACTGGATTGTGATCAGAGCACCATGTAACTAGACTAGTTGCTGCTTGGTCCTGGAAGAAATTTGACCAATCGGAGCTACACAAAAATCGTCTAACCGTTCCTCAATAAATTGGGTGCCACACCTCCTGTTGGACCAAGTGAATGGGTACCCATTACAACCCAAATCTCTAAGCTTACAGTCCTCAACAGCTTCTCTAAAATCAATGATCATACTAGGCTCCCTATCGTTCCCTCCATTTTTCTCATTTAAGTGCATTATTTCGTTGAAATCACCGAAACAAAGCCATGGAGATGAGGACAAACCTGCTTGCCTTCTCAATAGGGTCCACGTGTGTTTCTTTTGGCTTGATTCAGGGTGACCGTAAATTCCAGTGCATCTCACTTGGTCTCCATTTTCAGTTATGATCTCGGGATCAATGTGGTGACTGCTGAAGGAGGTGATATTCACATTTGTCTCCGAGTTCCATAACATAGCTAAACCCCCGCTCTTCCCCTTACTACTCACTGCAAAACAATTTTCCATCTTTAGCTTTTTTCCAACATTATTCATACATACAGTCTTCAGCTTTGTTTCACACAGAAAAATCAGCTGAGGCCTGTACAAATGGAGGAACTTTTTCAAGGCTATGAACGTCCGGTCATTCCCCAATCCCCGGACGTTCCAGCTCAAGATTTTCATGGCTGTCTGCCGATTGAACTGCTGCATGGTTGATTTGTTCCTTGTCCACTTCATCCAGAGCCTCCCAGTGAAGCACATTGTTGTGTGGAAGCTGACTGTAAATGTTGGCTTTAGCTATAGTAATTTTGAGGGGCTATGAATTCTGGACTTTTTAAGTTTTGGGCTTGGCTTTGGTGATTCCCCCCCGGCCTTTTTCCTCCAATTTGTCCGTGCTTTGCGTGCCCTTTTTTTATTACATTTCTGGCCTGAAGTTTCCATTTCCTTTGCTTAGGCCCAACCTTTTTGGAGCCCATCACCTCATTAACCACTTCATCCTGCCTGGGGCTTTGACCTAACGTTCTATTTGACTCTAAATTTTCCACCTCTCTCAACTTGGTTCCCGCCTTATTTTCGATTCCCACTTATTCTCTCTGTTTCCCATATCCAGTTGGGTTGTTAGCTATGTTTGCAGCAGTAGCTGTGATGGGTTGCTTTTGCACCTCGTCATACTGCTTTCTTGGTTCCAGCATCATTTGCATTAATTGCCCACTTGTCTTTACTGTTAGACTATCCATCCTACCCGAATTTGGTTGACTTGACCCGGAATCGTTTTCTTCTGGATCCGGGCCACCCTGCTGTGGCTGATTTCTCCTCTAGTTCTTTGGCTCTGTGAAGCCATGGCTTTGTTGCTCTCCCCTTCTAGTCATTTATCTTTACCGCGGTTTATCCTGGTTTTTTCCACTTTTGATAGGGCCCTCATATAAACTCCGTAAGGCAGCTTTTCTTTTGATTGTCCTTCATATAATCCACATTCTTTGAACTGATGCCCAATAATACCATAGCAAAAGCAAAAATTTGGAAGTCGTTCGTACAGGATTGGCAAATCTACCTTTTCGTTATCATCCAGCTCCAAGAATACCATTTTTTCTAATGGTTTTGTAATGTTGATGGAAATTCTGACTCTCGCATATGAGCCAATGCACTCCCCCTCATCATCTGTTTCCACTTCCAGAACCTCTCCCAACAACTCCCCCAGCTTTTGAATGTTTTCTCGGTCTATACACACTATAGGCACATTGTGAATTTGTGCCCAGAAAGCTGCATGCGTGAATTCCTCCTTTTTCATATTTCCAATCCCACTTGGTTCCTTTAACACAATCAACGATCTGTCAAAGTGCCAAGGTCCTCCTGCCATCACTTTTTTCTTGTCTGTTTCCAAGCCAAACTTAAAGAGAAAAACATTGTTGCCCAGGCTTTCCACTTTCACCTCTTTTATTGTTCTCCATGCTTGTGCTAAGGCAGTTTTGATCCCATCTGTATGTATGCTTCGTGCCAACAAAACTTTACCCACTAACGAGTTGGCCATTAATCGTGCTCCTTGACCTTGAGTTCCTCCTCGAAGCGATAGTTTTCTTTCGTGACCATCTCGTATGGATATAGCTTTGCATTTCCGTATTAATTCCTCTGTATCCATTGGTATTTAAGTACAACAATTAATCTCCACCTATTTACTACCCTGCAGTTCCAGCACTCTGCACCTGCTCTCACTTTTGTAAATGTCTTGCCCTAATAACTTTCCCTGAGAAATATCAGAGACCAGTCACTCATTCTAAAAAGTGAGTAATAGAGCCATTAAAGCTCAAAAGCTACTCCATTCTTTTGCTCTCTATCGGAGAGACAGAGGGCATTCAAGAAAGAGAGAAAAAATTTGAGAGCTTATAGACCTTGAACTTGAGAAAACACTTTGCACACACAAACAAGTTAAAAATAAAATGGATTTACAACCACAGGAGAGACTATTTAAGGACTACTTTAATTCTTTAGCTAATTTGAGCACATCATGCATAAGATACCCAAATGTAGCTGTTAGGAGTTTTGAACTAAAACCTAACTTGCTAAATTGTCTCCCAACATTTTATGGCGTAGAAAATGAGGACCCATATAATCATTTGAATGATTTTCATGCTCTTTGTCAAACATTTAAATATAAGAATTTTTCAGATAATGATGTAAAATTTAGACTATTCCTATTTTCTTTAAAGGATAGAGCTCGTTAATGACTTAATATATTGCTTGCTAATAGCATTACATCATGGGAACAAATGATAATTAAATTTTTGAATAAATACTTCCTAGTGCATAAAATCAATGCTATTCGCAGGAAAATTTCAGAGTTTACCTAGAGAAAATAAGAGCAGTTTTTCGAAACATGAGAGCGATTCAATGGATTACTCTTAAAGTGTCCATATCATGGGTACGAGAAATGACACCAATGCCAATACGTTTTGGAGGGATTATTGCCAAATGTGCAAGAATGGCTAATGGCAACAAGTGGAGGAGAGCTAATGTCAAAAAATGCATCAGAGATTTGGGAATTCTTCCAGTGACAAGTGGATAATTCTCAACAACGGAGTCAATCACTCAGGAATACTAAAAGAATTAAAGGAGTGAATGGAGTTCACATTGGCGAGTCAACTTTGGAAATCAAAGAAGTCAAGGAGATGGTTGAAAGTCTCTCTCGACAAATAGCATCGTTATCGACTGCTAAATCAACAGAACCACATGACCTTGATTCATATCCAGATCAAGCTAATGCCATATGTGTAATGAGAAAACTATCAAATTATAACCCATACTCCAACACATATAACCATGGATAGAGAGACCACCTAATTTTTTCATGGTCTCAAGGATTCCAACAGAATGGACTAGCAGCTCTAGCTCCACCAATGCAACCAATTCCTCAAGCCTTTCAGCCACCATTTAGACCATACAATCAGATCCAGAGCTATTCTCAACCTAGACCATGAGAGGATTCATTCCAGAATCTCAAGAATCTACTCACTCCACGATTGAGCAATAGAACCACGCCATTAATGGACTACGAAATGAGTTGAGAGCAGGCTTCAACTTACAACCCCAATCAGTTTCAAGCCTCGAGAAGATGGTGGGACAACTTGCTTTTTTAGTTCAGACCTTGGTAATGATTGTTGAGAAAGGTAAGTTTCCAAGTCAACCAGTGTATAATCCTAAAGGAGTGCATAAAGCAAGTACTAGTTCACCACAGCAGCATGGAGATGTCAAAGTAGCCATGACCTTATGAAAAGGAAAAGAAGTCGACAACAAAGTGGAGATGCCGGTGACAAAAGAAATCAAATTGTATCTATGAGTGTTGAGGACTTACCACCGGAGGAGAAAGAAGAAACTAACCCACGAGAATATGTTCCCAAAGCTCCATTTCCTCAGAGGTTAGCTAAAGGAAAGAAAGGAAAATCCACTGGTGAGATTCTTGAAATCTTCAAACAGGTAAGTGTTAACATCCCTTTACTTGATGCTATAAAGTAAGTTCCATCTTATACCAAGTTTCTTAAAGACATTTGTATTAAAAAGAGAAACATTCATGTTCAAAAGAAGGCATTTTTAACAGAAAATATTAGTTTTATACTTCAACATAAAATTTCTCTAAAATGCAAAGATCCATGTTCCCCCACTATCTCATGTAGTATAGGGAACCACACAATTGAGAATGCTTTGTTGGATTTAGGAGCTAGTGTAAATTTGTTACTTTATTTAGTGTTTGTGAAACTTGGACTTTGAGAATTACACCCAACTCCAGTAGTGTCACAGCTTGCAGATCGATCTACGAAAATACCTCGTGGTATCGTGGAGGACGTGCTTATCCAAGTAGACAAATTTTATTTTTCCTGTTGATTTCATTGTAATTGACACTCAACCAATACAGGATTCAAGGAAGCACATTCCCATTATTCTAGGCTGACCTTTCTTGGTAACTGTGGATGCTCACATTCAATGCAGGACTGGAAATATGCAGTTGTCCTTCGTCAACATGAATATGGAGCTAAACATTTTCAACATTGCCAAACAACGTCACAATACAGATGATGGAATTGTTGATGTGGATTTAATAGAAGCATTAATTGATAATATTTTTCTTTCAAACCTTAGTGATGACATCTTTCTTTCAAACCTTAGTGATGATCCTTTACAAACATATTTAACTCACTTTGGTTTAGATTTTGATATTGACAGATTTGTCGATGAGGTCAACGCCTTACTTGACTCAGTACCATCCATGGATACTAATAAATGGAAGCCAAGTGTTGAACAACTAGCACCCTCAGAAAAGAAACTCATCCCATCATCAGAATCACCACTGAAACTCGAGTTCAAACTATTGCCCAACATATTAGAATATACATTTTTGGGAGAAAAAAGTACTCTGCTGGTAATCATTTTATCATCCCTTAATGACGAACAAAAAGGTAAGTTGTTGTATGTTTTAAAAGAGCACAAAGGAGCATTAGGATGGACCATAGCAGACATCAAAGGTATAAACTCAGTAAACTGCATGCATTACATTCACCTTGATGAAAATGCTAAATCTACTAGGGAAATGCAAAGTCGGTTAAATCCTAATATGAAAGAAGTTGTTAGAACTAAAGTTCTGAAGCTATTAGATGCAAGTATCATTTATCCAATTTCTGATAGTTCGTGGGTCAGTCATGTACAAGTTATCCCTAAAAAGTCAGGAGTTACAGTAGTTACCAATGCTGATAATGAATTGATACCAACTAGAGTAACTACAGGATGGCGTGTATTGATTATAGAAAGTTAAATTTTATCACATGTAAAGACCATTTTCTTTTATCATTTATCAATCAAATGCTTAATAGATTAGCAAGTCATGAATTTTATTACTTTTTAGATGGCTATTCAGGATATAATCATATTCCCATACCACCAAAAGATCAAGAGAAAACTACTTTCACTTGCCCTTTTGGCACTTTTACATATAGGAGAATGCCATTTAGATTATGTAATGTACCTGCTATGTTTTAATGGTGCATGTTAAACATTTTTTCTGATATGGTTGAACGATTCCTTAAAGTCTTTATGGATGAATTTTCTGTTTTTGATGACTTGTTTGATCAATGTTTACATCATCTAACACTAGTCTTACAGAGATATATCAAGAAGAATTTAGTCTTAAATTGGAGAAGTGTCATTTTATGGTAAAACAAGGTATTATTCTTGGTCACATCATTTCAAGCAAAAGTATTGAGGTTGACAAAGCCAATGTGGATCTCATTTCTAATATTCCTTCACTCGAAACAGTCAGAGAAGTAAGATATTTCCTTGGGCATATTGGTTTTTATCGACGTTTCATTAAAGATTTTAACAAAGTTTTAGACCCTTATGTAATCTACTTGTTAAGGATGTACCTTTTATATTTAATGATTCATGTCTTGTGATTTTTGAAAAATTAAAACAATTGTTAACATCATCACCCATTATTCAGCCCCCAAATTAGAGCTTACCATTCGAGCTCATGTATGATGCATTTGATTATGTAGTAGGAGCAGTTTTAAGATAAAGAATTGATCGAATTCCCCATGTTATTTACTATGCTAGTATGAAATTCAATGATGCACAGTTGAATTATCAACTACTGAAAAAGAAATGCTAACAGTAGTGTTTGCATTGGAAAAATTTCGATCTTATCTCATTGGTTGTAAAATAATTGTGTTCACAGATCATGCTGCTCTTAAATATCTTCTCACGAAGAAAGATGCAAAAGCTAGACTAATTCATTGGGTGTTACTTTTGCAGGAATTTGACTTGGAATTTAAAGATAAGAAAGGCACAAAAAATATTGTGGCAGACCATCTCTCTCGTCTCCATTTTGACATAATTATAGAGCCATTAACATTGAATAAGTCATTCTCAGATGAACAATTGATGAGTGTGGAAGTATTACTATGGTATGCTGATATCGTTAATTATCTTGTTACAGGTCAACTTCCAGAGCATTGGACCAAGTAAGATAAGGCTAAATTCTTTGCAGAAATAAAGAATTTCTTTTGGGATGACCCGTATTTGTTCAAGTATTGTGCAAATCAAATTGTTAGATGATATGTCCCAGAAAATGAAATTCAAAATATCATTTCATTTTGCCATGAACAAGTCTGTGGAGATCATTTCAGTGCTAAGAAAATAACTACTAAAGTTTTACGATGTGGTTTCTATTGGCCAACTATATTTCGAGACGCTTACACTTTTTGTTCTTCATGTGATAGGTGTTAACGAATGGGGAGCATTACATGAAGGAACATGATGCCATTAAATCTAATTTTAGCAGTTGAGATTTTTGACGTATAGGGTATTGACTTCATGAGATCCTTTCCCCATTCTTTTGGCCATCAATACATATTGGTTGCTGTTGACTACGTATCGAAATGGGTAGAAGCAATTCAACGTAGAACCAATGATCACAAGGTGGTAATAGGATTTTTGAAAAACAAAATTGTTTTGCACTTTTGATTCCTTCGAGTAATAATCAGTGATGGTGGTGCTCACTTTTGTAACAAAGCATTCAAAGCTCTTTTGACAAAGTATTCAATCACTCACAGAGTGGCGACCCCATATCATCTGCAAACCTGTGGCTAAGTTGAGATCTCTAATTGAGAAATAAAGCACATATTAGAAAAGACGGTGAAGCCAGACAAAAAAATTGGTCATGAAGACTTAATGATGCATTATGAGCATATAAAATGACTTTCAAGACCCCGATTGGGATGTCACCCTACAAGCTAGTATATGGAAAAGCTTGCCACCTACCTGTGGAACTCGAGCATCGTGCATACTGGGCCATCAAGAAATTCAACTTTGACATGCAGCAAGCTAGCTCAGAAAGAAAATTACAGCTGGTAGAACTTGAAGAAATTCGCAATGATGCATACGAAAATGCCAAGATTTAAAAGCAACGAATGAAAGTCTTCCATGACAAGTAAATTATGAGAAAATCTTTCACTCCAGGTCAGAAAGTACTTTTATTCAATTCTCGTTTGCACCTATTTTCAGGTAAGTTACGCTTTTAATGGTCTGGCTCCTTTATTGTTCATACTGTTTTTCCACATAGGGCAATTGAAATTAAGGACCTAAAAAACGGTGTCACATTTAAAGTTAATGGTCAAAGATTAAAGCCATATCTAGAGTACCAACCACATGGAGAGGACATCGAAATAAATTTAAGTGACCCACCATATTTGAATTAAGTTTTTATTTATTTCTTTTCAAGGATTTGATTTTTTTATTTTTTTTTATTTTTGCTAATTGAAATTATTTTTGCATAAGTGTGTTTGTTTAACCATTAAAATTTTTTTTTATCATTGTTAATCATGAGTACCATACTTAATCCGTTCCTCCTAAACATTCTTAAACCACTTTAACGTGTAAGATCTCATCTCAAAAGGTAGATTCAATTTTGTAAAACATATCGTATTTGGGCTCTGCAACCACCAGAGTTAGTATCCTATATTGAGGATTTAGAAAGTCAACTCAGAGACATTGAGAGAAGTGTTTACGACACCCAGTTGGAGCCTGAGGGAAATCCAATAAGAGGACGATTTTAATTTTCTTTGTGTGTTTTAATTTGTTTTTTTGTTTGTGTGCTTTAGTTTGTTACCCCGTTAAAGTGGCGGATAACAGTACTCCGTGACAATCAAGTCGATTACTTTAGTTTTCCCATAATAACTGATATTTTGAGGTGAAATTATGGATATAAATGAGATTCTAGATAAGCTTCACAAGCGATTCCTTTCACTTCCTCAAAATTCCCTCCTTACAATCTTTAAAGCCCGGTTCGAATGCATGCGATTGCTCATGATGAATAACATACTTGCTGACATTCGTTGGTTAATCGATGCTAAAGTACTATTGGTACGTGAGTTACCTCCAAAATTATTGCATACATGCTTGGTTGTGGTAAAGAAAATTATGCAAGAAAATGAAGAGATCAAAGAATTTCTGTTGCTTGTCATAAGTGTACCAGAATGAGTTGGGAAAAAAAACTATGTTCTTTAGGAATGGTTTCTAATAATAGGAAAGATAAGATTCAATTCATTAGGGATGACTTGAATGAGGATTCATTGGATGATATCCTTTTGTCTCTTGAAACGCATCCCAATGGATATGTGCAAGGAGCGATTCTCCAGTTATGACCATTATTTCAGAAAGAGCATGCACGATATAGTCTCGAGAATTTGACTATAAACGACCCTGTTTGCCAGTTTATAAGAAAATTGGATGGGAAGCATATCCTTGATCTATAGAGGGCATTTAAGCCATTTCTGGACGTAAAACCAGAAGAAGATGTGAGCCACAATCGTAACTACCTGTAAATATCCTTTTACTTCACTATTGTTTTATCATTTGCATTATTTTCTTTAATAATTTATTTTATCATTTTTTTACTGTTTACTTTTTGACTCTTGAGCCATATGCTTTACACGTTATTTGACACTGACATGCTATTTCATACACAGCTGTGACCCGCTGTCACTAAGATTCTTAAATATGACTTTTTGTCAAGCACTCACAAATTGTTTTTGAGAAATATCCCCGTGGCAGCTACTCACAATAGACAATTCAAGAGCATTTGTGTGCTTTCTGGATTTAACTATGGCAAACATAAAGAGTTCGTTCAGGCAGCCATAGATCTTGGTCGAAGCATAGTAGAGAGAAAATTACACTTGGTGTATGGAGGAGGTAACCAAGAGTTATCAAAATTGGTCTTAAAAGCTGCTTTTTTCAGAGGAAGCCAAGTGTTAGGCATCATCCCAAGAGCTTTAAAACCTTTGGGCAGTTCGTCTGACTTATCGACTGGAGAAGAGTTAGTTGTCTCAGGTATGCAAGAAAGAATAACTGAAATGCTTAATCATACTGATGCTTTTATTTTCCTTCCAGTAGATCTTGCAACACTAGAGGTAATTATCACATTAGCATCTTGAGCCCATCTGCACATTCACCAGAAATCCATCGGTTTGTTAAATATCAATAACTTTTATAATGGTTTCATCGCATTTCTTAACCATGCAATAAAAAACTACTTCATTCCTTTCAATGCGAAAAAACTTTTTATTTGTTCTCACACTGCTAATGAGCTACTTGATATGTTACACGTTTATAGACCGGAGCCAGACCCCCAGACCTTTGTTTTGGAGCGTCCAAATAATGATGGTAACAATAGTCGCCGTAAGAAGTACAAATTAGATTTAACTCTCCGCTTGTAAATATTTTCTTCTGTGTTGCACCAACGAGGTGATGTCTTCTAAACTCTACTTCTTTCCGTTAAAACATTGAGAACAATGTTCTGTTCTGGTTGGGAGGGGAATAGTCGACAATTATGGAATCTTGGTTAAGTTTTTACTAATTTTTTACTGTAGAGACTAACCGTGGCTAACTTTTTATGTTGAAGATGGCTGAATATGGGGTGTAGTGACTCTAGAAACACATATATAAAAACCAAAAAATTAAAAAAATAAAAAAATTCTAGACATTTTCTTTTTCTTTATTAAGCTTTGACAATTATTTTTCTAATTTCTTCTTTCTAATTTCTCCTTTATAATATACACTTTTAAATTTTTAAGTCGAAGATGACTAAATATGGAGTGTAGTAGTACCTCTAGAAACGCATATTTTTAAGTACAAAAATCATTTTCTTTTTCTATCATTTTAAGTGTAACTTTTTCTAATTAGTTTTTTTTTTTGCATCATTTTCACATTTCTGCATGAATATTTTCCTTTCATGTTTAGAATAGGTTGGGAGGTAGGATGTTGTTTAAAAAAAATTGTGTGATTTGTTTTAACATTGGATGATATGATTAATTTCAAATTTTAGTATTTGTATAATCTTTGGTCTTAAGTGATGTTACACTATGTTTACTACTCTATATGTTGATGTCGGAGACAAATATGAGTTTCTTGAAGGAATGAACATGTCATAATAAGTACCAAGTGAGTTTTTGAGGCTATCATTTTTCTTGGAGAATAATCATTTTGTCTATTCTTTATACAACTTAGTAGTTTATTATTGTATACACGATCTCTAGATTTTTTTTGAGTTAACCCTTAAAAAAATTATAAAATTAAAAAAAAGAAGAAAAAAATGTGTGTTGCTACATATGGAAGGCCATCTAACTAGCAGATATGGAAGATTATTTAGAGCCCTAAAAGACGATGAAAATGTAATCTTTGATCCGTTTGAGCCTTTCTAACCATTCCTTTTATCAAATATCCATAATTAACCCTTTTGAGTCTTTAAAACAAAACTTTTCTTTGTCAAACTTATTATCTTGACCCACTTCGATTTGGAGTATTATCCAATATCTTACAAGTTCCATCACCTATTTATGTTTGAGAAAATATAAATAAATATTTTTTATAGTGAAGTTATGCCCAACAAAAGCAAAAAAAAATTGTTGTTTAAAAAAGAGAGAAAAAAATAACAATAATAGGTGAAATTTACCTTGCAACTTCCAAAAAACAAATTCCTCTGCATTTTTCTCAAAGTCTGAGTAGAAATTAGTTATATGGGCTAAAAAGATGTAGTAATGCATAATAAAGAAAAAGAGAAAAAAAAAGATAAATAAAGTGGGTTGACTAACATTTTTGTTTGACTTGAGATCGTATTATTTCTAACCTGATGGCATATTTTTTTCATCTTGGTGAGAGCATGTGATATCATTTATTTATTATTTTCTCTCAATTACCATTTATTGCAGTGACTATTTTTATTGGGTATAATTTCTTTGTGAGAGTCATTATATCCAATGAGATTTTGGGGTTTAACATGTCATTCTTAAAAGTAACTGTAATAAAGTCTACTAGTTTGATTCATGTGGATGGTTGATGTGGGTGTGATGTTTCTTTAGACTGTAGATAATGCTTCTACTTTTATTTGATTATTATCATTAGTCTGAGTGAATAAACATGATTGTTAAAAAAAATCATTTTGGATTTTTTTTTGCTTTATTTGCTAGGGACTAGCAATAAGCTGGTTGGGGGATGTGTTGAGTGCTAAAAAATGTATATTTATAAAGGAGAAATTTGTCATTTTACACTTCAAGCTCCGCTAACATTTCTACTTTTAGGTATTTAAATTTCTTGTCATTTAATTATGTGTGTTGTATTATAATTAAGTATTTTATTTATTTTAGAGGCATCATAGTCATTTCACAATGAACGAGAGATCAGATGGCAAAACGGACATTACTTTTAAACTCAGAACGATCGAAAACCTTAGGAGAAACATAATAGGAAAAATGGCACTGTTCACATGTACGGTGCTGTCTATGTTACTGTTCACGACACTGTTCACATTGACGGATCGATGACGTGGCATTGACCGATGATGTAGCATTGACTGATGAGGTGTCACGATCCTGTTGGGCTAAAATTCTTATGTACTATTGATGGTGACGTGGAAACATATCAGTGGACCAAAAATCTCGCGTACGGTACATGCATTACACAAGATTATTTTCAACCAAATCGCGTCATTGTTCAAGCTGGGTGAAACCGTGTTACTGTTCTATCTTGCATTTTCTATGTATTTTAATAAATTCCTATTTTGCCCTTAGTTCAATTATGAGTAGCTAATTTTCTTTCAAACTTGGGTTGAAGGTGAAGTCTAAACATGTGTCCTGGGCTTTATTTAGTAAATTATTTTCTCTTCCCTTCTAGTTTTTGTGGATGTTTTGACTTCTTGTCGACAAATAATAATAATCTCCCTAGTACCACTGGCTCCCTAGTACAAGGTTATTATTATTTGGCATGATAAGACTTTAGCACCATATTGATTAGAGTGTGGTTCATGAAGTATGGATTCACCTTTTATGATTTAATTGGCATTAATAAGGAATATTTAGCCCGTGGTGCATGTTGATGCGGATCCAGATACCCAAGTACGTCAATTTAATAGATTTTCACTCAATTTATTCTTGCCATTTTAATTCAAATTTTAGGATAATCCAAATCATTTTCACCACAAATCCAACCACTCTCATAAAGAATTAATTCTACACACAATTAAAATCCACTTCCTCGTGGGATCGACATTCGTCACCATTGATCTATACTACAATAGATTCGTGCACTTACGAGTTCAATAAAATTTACACAACACTTATGACCTTAAATTTTTAACAGTACCATTTATTTTTTCAGCAATATCTAAATATATAACCTATGAAATAAAGATCAAAACAAATAGTTCAATCAAACAACCCCTAAATAATATCATAACATAAATAAATAGTTAAAACATACAAGATTAGTTTAAAAGTCATATTTGGATGGCAGAATAAAAGTTTATACATATTACAAATTAATCACAAAATAATAAAGTGAGACAATAGTTGTAACATAATTACGAACAAAGTAGATTGTATTAAATAATCCAATTGCACACACCTGTATGCCAATTGGAATTTAGTATTTTGAAATACCAACAAAACTCCAACAAGTATTACTGTATAATATCATTGTTAAGTTAGAAATTCATATTCCCTTATCAAACTCCACCTTAGATATACATACTCCCTTATCAAACACCACCTCTCCTTTCTTGCTCATGCAAAAGCATCCAAACATCTGTCAACTTATGGTCACGATCATTTCATTATGCCTTGAAAGCCCTTATATTTGAAGGTTTGTTTACCATTAAATGTAAGGCCATAAACTCATCATCCATAGAATTGAAGTAATCTCTTTGACAATGTAATTATGATCTTCACTATTCCCATACATATTCTGAGACATATTAGTGTTGGCTTGGTGAAATGCTTAAACCAATTTGTTAATACTAACAACAATATAATCATCTGATTTAGGCTTCGTCCTATGTGATGGTTGTACATGTGATCAAGTAATGTATTGAGAATTTGAAGGAGAGGTAGCAGACATCAGAGAACCTTTATCATCAATTGCATTGCCATTATCATGAGTTTCTTCTTGAAGAGTTGCATTAACCATATCAATTGGAGTTTTTGCTGGACTTCTAGTTACGTAGAATTTTCCAAATATATTTACTAGCCTCTCGTATATGGAAATGACTTGTTCCTCTAATTACTTATTTATTTATGGGACTACATTATTAAAACAAGATAATTAAATGAACTCTATTATATTAAAAAGAAACAAATTATATATAACCATGTAACCATGAAGATATAACTAATGGCATAAAAAGAAAATTATTTTCCTTATTTTAAATTCAAAATACTAACCTCTACATGTGATTTCCATACTTTTTCACTATCAATCTCCACACATTTTCTCACATGATTCCACCTTAAACTGCTAGTATTCAACATATTAAATAGCAGCCCATACTTCCATATCCTTATCTTAGAGTCAATATGCAGGGAAGCCTACAAACCACATTTTAGTAGTAGTTTTTTAAATTCATTTTGAATATATTTGTAACTTCTAGATTTTAAGGTACCATTATCAGCTCGAGTACCATTTGCAATTACTGCATCTAGAATGTTTAACATTGTTTCTTCTTTATCTTTTGTCCATGCTCATCTTAAGCTTGTTTTATTTCTAGTAGTATGACTTAAGCTTCCACTCTCCATTCCTACAAAAGGAATATTATAATAATTTTTGAAACAATTAATTGAAATATTACACTAAGTTAAGCTAACATAAATAACACTTGATAAATTCCTAATGAGATTTATATATTAACAAAAGGTTATAACCTTAGATACCTTTGTAAGGACATTATTATATTAGCAAAAGTAATACTTTAGGTACGTTCCTAAGTTCATCGATATAATTGGAAAAGTACAATCTTAGATACATTCTTAAGGACAACGATATATTACAAAAAATACAACCTTAAGACACATTCTTGAGGACATCGATATATTAGACAAAATACAACCTTAGGCACATTCTTGAGGACATCGATATATTAGGAAAAGTATAGTCTTAAATACTTTCCCATTGACATCCATATATTAACAAAAGTATGGCCTTAGATACTTTCCTAATGACATCTATATATTAATAAAAGTATACCCTTAGATAAATCCTAATTTCCAAGCCTATTATTATACATAGCGGTATCTAAATTATTCCTCCAACTTGTCCATTGATCTGAAGCTGTAAGACTACCTTATGTTACTAATACCATCTACTTCATTATTAGATATGTTAAGTAATTTATGCTCCATTAGATCCATATACATTTCCCTCATGATCAGATTATGTAGTAAACAACATGCAATAATAATGCAACATTGATTTTCATTAGATAAAATGAACTATGAAGAATAGGCTATCACATTTGAGCAATCCAAATCACTACTTAGTTACATTTCTTACTAAAGAATGTTTCATGTTAAAAAACTATTCTTTATTCGAAGGAGGACACCTATCTTTCTATTCTGATGAATGCTAACGTGTCCTTTATACATTGTAAGAAATCATTTAGCATTTATGTATTCTTCATCCGCAAGATAGTAGTAACCTATTTATTTCACATGAGTATTAGTATAATTTTTAGTTTGAATATGTAATTTGATTAAATTAAATTTTTGGAATAAGTAATACCTATAGGAACTTTTAAATCAGTGACTTATTTAATGCATCAAAAGTATTCTTGAGTAAGATGCGGAGCTTTCTCATCCAGACATCATGTAGATGAATTTCAATTCTCGTGTGCACATACCCCTAAAACATTTGTAGCAATCTCATCATTGTATGATATCTCAGCTTGTCTTTTTCTGGCACACAAACTTTAATTTAAATTTCACCTAATGCCCCAACAATTCTACATTATAAAGCGAATGAAAAATTTATTAACATTAAACTATTAGTTGTAGTCAAAGATAATGTACTGTAAACCACTTCCCCTCTCATCAGTGGAATTCGCTGGTATAAGTTCTAGTGCCCTTAATCATCTAATCATAATATTTCATTTATCATTGCATTGAAGTATTTACTAACAATCTTTCAGATCCGAAAAACCTACTACAATTGTACGATCCTTGATATGATAAGACAAAGTATAAAGGAATTGCAAATTTGCTCTTCAATCGTCACTAAACCATTAGCCTTTAATCCCCTATTCAATTCAAGTAGCTTAGATAGTAGGCTAAATATCCTTCCATCCATTCCTAATTGATTCACTCATTGCATGTCACTATTGCCAATAACGCTATATAAGTATTACAATCAAGTGCCATGGTTTTGGAATATACAATTATGCATCATTTTTCTTTGATTATGCTTTCAAATCAACGCCATTAACCAATATATATATATATATACACACATTAACTCAATTTCATTTGCCACGTGACCCCAAAAAAAGAAAAGAAAATCAACTAGTAGCCCATTGATAAATTTTCATAAAATTAAATGATAGCACACTTCTTTTTGCTTTGCTAAATATTTTTTATCAGTATTATAAAAATGTAAAAGAAGTTGAACAAAATCAAATATCAATTTTGATGCAAAGTTTAACAAAACAAATAAACGAAGAAAATAAATGAAACGAACATGATCGAAAATGCAGATTGGGGATTGATTCAGGCTTAATTTATCAAGCGTTTGACTTATTTTCTTCTTCTCAGAGTCTCAACAAGCCCTTGAAGCACGGGCTTTGACTCAATTTGTTTTGTAACTAAACTACATCAACCATACAAAAAGTATTAACATATAGGTCATAAATATTACAATAAATGATCAAAATAAGAGTTCAAAACCCAAAATTTCTAATCTATTAGCAAAAAAGATTCTAACTATCAAATGTTGGTAATTAATTAATAATAGTTGAAAATCACCGTAAAAAACACCTTTTTCTTGAGGCACTTTTACTAGAATTGGCATACCTAAAATATTATTTTAATAATAAAATTCTTTTAATTGAAATAGGAGAAAAAAAATAAATGATAGCTAAATTCCACTTCTCAAAAAAAAATTTTTTTGAAAGTAATAGTAAAATTAGTAAAAATATCTTAAAATTGCAAAAATAACCAAGAAAGTTTCTGGCTCAAATATGAGGCAAAAGGGCTAAAGCATTTTTGGTTCTAGTTTGTCTGCAAGCCTCAAAATGGCATGTTATATGGGCCAAAGGATACCTATAACTCGAGTTATGACCTTGAAAAGGTACCTGTTGTGCAAATTTTATTGAACTCGTAAGCGCACGAATCTGTTGTAGTATAGATTAATGGTGCGAGTGTCGATCCCACGAGGAGGTGGATTTTAATTATATATAAAATTAATTTAGTGAATGGGGGATTGGATTTAAGGTGGAAAATGATTTAGAATATGCTAAAACTTAAATTACAATGGTGAGAATAAATTTAAAAATTGGAATTAAAATGGCAAAAGTAAATTGAAGAGAATTCTACCGAATGACATACTTGGGTATTTGGATCCGTATCAACATGCATCATGGGCTAAATATTCCTTATTAATACCAATTAAATCATGAGGGGAGAATCCACACCTCATGAACCACGCTCTAATAAATATGGTGCTAAGGGCTTATCGTGCCAAATAATAATAATCTTATACTAGGGTGCCGGTGAAACCAGAGCAGTACTAGACAAGATTAGTATTATTTGTCGACGAGAAGTCAAAACATCCACAAAAACTAGAGGGGAAGAGAAAATAAATTTACCAAATCAAGCCCATGACACATGTTGAGACTTTACCTTCAACTCAAGCTCAAAAGAAAATTAGTCACTCATAGTTGAACTAGGGGCAAAATGGGAATTTATTAAAATACGTAGAAAATACAAGATAGAGAGAGAATTACAGAAAATGAACCCCAAAAATGGATTCAGAGGTGCCAAATTAGGGGGGGAGGCCCCCTTTTTATAGATACATCGAGTAAATCATGGCCATCGGATTAAAAATAGTTTGGACGTTCAGGATTTCGCCAAGTCATCAGTCAACAGTAAAGTCAACAGCCACTATTTGCACAGTAACGCGGTTCAGCTACTATTTGCACAGTAACTAATCCTCTGTGTTGCATGTACTGTACGTGCGTTTTTTGGTTCACTAATATGCTGCCACGTCACCATAAGCAGTACATAAGAATTTTAGCTCAATAGGATCATGACACGTCATCAGTCAATGCCACGTCATCGGTCAATGCCACGTCATCGGTCAATACCACGACATCGGTCCGTCTATGTGAACAGTAACGTAGACGGTACCCGTACATGTGACTAGTACCGTATATGTGAACAATACCATTTTGTCTTTTATGCTCCTCCTTAGGTTTTCGACCATCCTGAGTTCAAAAATGATGTCCGTTTTGCCATCTGATCTCTCGTTTATTGTGAAATGATTATAATGCCCCTAAAATACATAAAATACTTAATTAAAATAAAACACACATAATTAAATTACAAGAAACTTAAATACATAAAAGTAAGGGTTGTTAGTAATACTTGATATGTAAAATAACGATTTTCTCCTTTATAAATATGCACTTTCTAACACTCAACACACCCCCCAACCAGCTTATTGCTAGTCCCTAGCAAATAAAGCGAAAACAAATTCAAAAATAATTTTTTTTAACACTCTTGTTTATTCAATCAGATTAATGATAACAATCAAATGAAAGTATAAGCATTATCTCCAGTCTAAAGAAACATCACACCCACATCAACCGTCCACATGAATCAGTCTAGTAGACTTTGTCATAGCTACCTTCAAGAATGACATATCAAACCCCAAAATCTCACTGGAAATAGTGACACTCTCACAAAGAAATTAAACCCAATAAAAATAGTCACTCCAATGAATGGTAATTGAGAGAAAATAATAACAAAGTAATCTCTCATGCTCACACCAAGATGAAAAAAATATGCCCTTAACTTAGAAATAATACGATCTCAAGTCAAATAAAAATGCTAGTCAACCCAATTTATTTATTTAATTTTTTTTATGCATCACTACATCTTTTTAGCCCATATAACTAGCTTCTACTTCAGACTACAGTTTCCAAATATCAAGGACTTTTATTAGGACGTAACGTAGGCTAGGGACATGATTAACAAAGAAGGAAAATAGGAAAAACAAAGTATATGTTTGAGAAAAATGCAGAGAATTTTTTTTTGTGGAAGTTACAAGGTAGATTTCACCTATTATTGTTGTTTTTTTTAAACAATAATTTTTTTTAAGCAACAATTTTTTTTAAACTAGGCATAACTTCACTATACAAAATGTTTATTTACATTTTTCTCAAACATAAATAGGTGATGGATCTTGTAAGATATTGGGTAATACTCCAAATCAGAGTGGGTTAAGATGATAAGTTGACAAAGAAAAGTTTTTTTTTAAACGCTCAAAAGGGCTAACTATGGATATTCATAAAAGGGATGGCTAGAAAGGCTCAAACGGATCAAAGACGGCCTTTCCATCATCTTTTAGGACTCTAAATAATCTTTCATATCTACTAATTAAATGGGCTTCCAAATGTAGTAACACACATTTTTTTCTTTTTTTATTTTTATTTTTTTATTTTTTTAGGGTTAACTCAAAAGAAATCTAGAGATCGTGTACACAATAATAAACTGCTAAGCTATATAAAGAATGGGCAAAAGGGTCACTCTCCACGAAAAATGATGGGCTCAAAAACTCACTTGGTATTTATTATGACATGTTCATTCCTTCAAGCAACTCATATTTGTCTCCGACATCAACATGTAGAGTAGCAAACAGAGTGTAACATCACTTCAGACTAAAGATAATACAAATACTAAAATTTGAAATCATCATATC
This sequence comes from Citrus glauca, assembly GCA_029633175.1. NCBI lineage: Eukaryota > Viridiplantae > Streptophyta > Magnoliopsida > Sapindales > Rutaceae > Citrus > Citrus glauca. The sequence goes on from JAQOOD010000001.1 coordinate 15,403,179, forward strand.
ATCTAATGTCAAAACAAATCACAAATTTTTTTTTAACAACAGTCTACCCCCCAACCTATTCTAAACGTGAAAAGAAAATATGCATGCAGAAAAACTAATTAGAAAATGATAGAAAATGAAAATTGTTTTTTTTTTAAACGATGAAGATGCATTCCTAGAGTACTACACTCTATGTTCAGCCATCTTTAACTCAAAAATTTTTGTTTGAAAATGTATATTTATAAAGGAGAAATTAAAAAGAAAAAGAAAAATAAACATCAAAACATAACAAAGAAAAAAAGAAAATATCTGAATTTTTTTTAATTTTTTTTCAAACGATGAAGATGCGTTTCTAGAGTTAATACACTCTATATTCAGCCATCTTCAAAACAAAAAGTTAGCAACAGTTAGTTTCTACAATAAAAAAATTAGTAAAAACTTAACGAAGATTCCACAATCGTCTACTATTCCCTCCCCCCAACCAGAACGAAAAATTGTCCTCAATGTTTTAAAGAAAAGAAGTAGAGTTTAGAAGACATCACCTGGTTGGTGCAACATAGAAGAAAATATTTACAGGCGAAGAGTTAAATCTAATTTGTACTTCTTACTGCGGCTACTGTTACCGTCATCGTTTGAACGCTCCAATACAAAGTTACAGGGGTCTAGCTTTGGTCTATAAGCTTGTAACATATCAAGTAGTTCATTAGTATTGTGAGCACAAATAAAAAGTTTTTTCGCACTGGAAGGAATAAAGTAGTTTTTGATTGTATGGTTAAGAAATGCGAAAAAGCCATCATAAAAATTATTGACATTTAACAAACCGATGAGTTTCTGGTGAATGTGCAGATGGGCCTAAGATGCTAGTGTAATAAGTGCCTCTAGTATTACAAGATCTCCTGGAAGGAAAATAAAAGCATCAGCGTGATTAAGCATTTCAGTTATTCGTTCTTGCATACCTGAGACGACTAACTCTTCTCCAGTCGTTGAGTCAGACACACTGCCCAAAGGTCTTAAGACTCTAGGGATGATGCCTAACACTTGGCTTCCTCTGACAAAAGCAGCTTCTGAGACCAATTTTGATAACCCTCGGTTGCCTCCTCCATACACTAAGTGTAATTTTCTCTCTGCTATGTTTCGACCAAGATCTATGGCTGCATCAACGAACTCTTTATGTTTGCCATAGGTAAATCCAAAAAGCACACAAAGGTTCTTGAATTGTCTATTGGGAGTAGCTGCCATTGGAATATTTCTCAAAAACAATTTGTGAGGCTTAACAAAAAGTCATATTTAAGAATCTTAGTGACAGTGGGTCACAACTGTGTATGAGGTGGCATGTCAGTGTCAAATAACGCGTAAAGCACATGGCTCGATAGTCAAAAAGCAAACAGTAAAAAAAAACAGTAATAAAATTATTAAAGACAATAATGCAACTGATAAAACAACAGTGAAAGAAAATAAAATAACAGTAAAGTAAAAGGATATTTTACAGGTAGTTGCGACTGTGGCTCACATCTTCCTCTGGTTTTACGTCCAGAAACGGCTTGAACACCCTCTATGGGTCGAGGATAGGCTTCCTATCCAGTTTTCTTATAAATTGGCAAATAGGGTCGTTTATAGTCAGATTCCCGAGACTATATCGTGTATGCTCTTTCTGGAATAACGGCCATAACTGGAGAATCGCTCCTTGCACATATCCACTGGGATGCGTTTCAAGAGACAGAAGGATATTATCCAATGACTCCTTATTCAAGCCATCCCTAATGAATTGAATCTTATCTTCCCTGTTATCAGACATCATTCCTAAAGAACATGGGTTTTTATTGCAATTCATTCTGGCACACTTATGACAAGCAACAGAAATTCTTCGAGCTCGTTGTTTTCTTGCATAATTTCCTTTTCCACAACCAGGCATGTATGCAATAAATTTTGGAGGTAATTCACCCGCCAATCGTACTTTCGCCTCGATTAACCAACGGATGTCAGCAGGTATGTTATTCCTCATAAGCAATCGCATGCGCTCGGACCGAGCTTTATAGATCGTAAGAAGGACATTCTAAGGAAGTGAAGGGAATTGCTTGTGAAGCTTTGCTAGAATCTCATTTCTGTCCATATCGTCGCCTCAGAATATCAGTTATTATGGGAAACTGAAGTAACCGACTTGATTGTCACGGAGTACCGTTATCCGACACTTCACCGGGGTAACAAACTAAAGCACACAAACAGAAAAACAAATTAAAACACACTAAGAAAATCAAAATCGTCCTCTTATTGAATTTACCTCAAGCTCCAACTGGATGTCGTAAGCACTTTTCTCAATATCTATGATTTGGCGTTCTAAACCCTCAACATAGGCTACTAACTCTGGTGGTTGTAGAGCCTAAATGCGATGTGTTTTACAAGATTGAATTTGTCTTTTGAGATGAGTTTTGACATGTTGAAATGGTTTAAGAATGTTCAAGAGGAACAGTCTAAGTAAAAGACTCATGCAAAAAATAAATTCAAGTAGCAAAAGAATAAAAAGAAATAAAGAAAGAAAAATCAAACCACCGAAAAGAAAAAATCAATCAATTCAAATCTGGTGGGTCACTCAAATTTATTTCGGTGTCTTCTCTATGTGGTTGGTATTCTAGATATGGCTTTAATCTTTGACCATTAACTTTAAACGTGACACTGGTCTTTGGGTCCTTAATTTCAATTGCCCCATGTGGAAAAACAGTATGAACAATAAATGGACCAGACCATCGAGAGCGTAACTTACCTGAGAATAGGTGCAAGCGAGAGTTGAATAAAAGCACTTTCTGACCTAGAGTGAAATATTTTCTCATAATGGAAGACTTTCATTCGTTGCTTATAAATCCATTCCAAATTTATTTTTAACATGCTTGTGTATGCAAAGTGTTTTCTTTAATTCAAGGTCTATAGGTTCAAGATTAGGTGATAGTGACCTACAACCATGCATGCAAAATAAATAAAATAAAAATAAAGATGGGAACAAAACAAATAAAAATAAAGAAGAAGGAGAAATTATGATACTGACCTTATTGCGCTATTACAACCTTACTATAAAAACATAAAAATAAATACGTGAAATAAACTAACTAAAGATAAATAAATAAGATAAACAACAAAAAAAGAAATTACAAAGAAAAATAAATTGAAAATTAAATTACAAAATTTTAAATAAGAGAAAAAGAAAAGAAATACTAACCTTTAAATGTAAATTCACTCTTTTTTTTTAAATACAAGAAAAAAATTAAATGGAAATATTCACAAAAATTAATTCTATGAATTAAAATTACTTACCTCCCCGGCAACGGTGCCAAAAACTTGTTGTGAAAATTTTATTGAACTCCCAAGCGCACAAATCTGTTGTAGTATAGATTAATGGTGCGAGTGTCGATCCCACGAGGAGGTGGATTTTAATTATATATAAAATTAATTTAGTGAATGGGTGATTGGATTTAAGGTGGAAAACGATTTAGAATATGCTAAAACTTAAATTACAATGGTGAGAATAAATTTAAAAATTGGAATTGAAATGGCAAAAGTAAATTGAAGAGAATTCTACAGAATGACATACTTGGGTATTTGGATCCGTATCAACATGCATCATAGGCTAAATATTCCTTACTAATACCAATTAAATCATGAGGGGAGAACCCACATCTCATGAACCACGCTCTAATAAATATGGTGCTAAGGGCTTATCATGCCAAATAATAATAATCTTATACTAGGGTGCCGGTGAAACCAGAGCAGTACTAGACAAGATTAGTATTATTTGTCGACAAGAAGTCAAAACATCCACAAAAACTAGAGGGGAAGAGAAAATAAATTTACCAAATCAAGCCCATGACACATGTTGAGACTTTACCTTCAACTCAAGCTCGAAACAAAATTAGTCACTCATAGTTGAACTAGGGGCAAAATGGGAATTTATTAAAATACGTAGAAAATACAAGATAGAGAGAGAATTACAGAAAATGAACCTCAAAAATGGATTCAGAGGTGCCAAATTAGGGGGGAGGCCCCCTTTTTATAGATACATCGAGTAAATCATGGCCATCGGATTAAAAACAGTTTGGACGCTCAGGATTTCGCCACGTCATCAGTCAACAGTAAAGTCAACAGCCACTATTTGTACAGTAACGCGGTGTAGCCACTATTTGCACAGTTACGCAATTCAGCCACTATTCGCACAGTAACGCGGTTCAGCCACTATTTGCACAGTAATTACTCCCCTGTGTTGCATGTACCGTACGCGCGTTTTTTGGTTCACTAATATGCTGCCACATCACCATAAACAGTACATAAGAATTTTAGCCCAATAAGATCATGACACGTCATCAGTCAATGCCATGTCATCGGTCCGTCTATGTGAACAGTAACGTAGACGGTACCCGTACATGTGAATAGTACCATATATGTGAACAATACCATTTTGTCTTTTATGCTCCTCCTTAGGTTTTCGACCATCTTGAGTTCAAAAATGATGTCCGTTTTGCCATCTGATCTCTCGTTTATTGTGAAATGATTATAATGCCCCTAAAATACATAAAATACTTAATTAAAATAAAACACACATAATTAAATTACAAGAAACTTAAATACATAAAAGTAAGGGTTGTTAGTAATACTTGATATGTAAAATAACGATTTTCTCCTTTATAAATATGCACTTTCTAACACTCAACAGTACCCTCCTAATCCTATACACCCATTTTACATCTATAACTACGTTGAGCAATTTGAGTACCTTTTTTTTATCATTTCTCTAGCTTTACTCAATTAAGCTTTAGTTAATGAAATTCCCCATATTGATTTTTAAAATCTAATTCAAGTTATGGTCCAAATATATTTATTGGGTGAACAATTAGTAATATTATGTGGCCTTTGTAAAAGGCTAAACAAGCCTACACCTCTATATATCTTTACTAGACATTAGGAACATATCCAAAACATAAGCCTTCCCAATCAAACCAGGGTATTGTTTTTTCAATAGTCTTTGATTAATATAATTCCTTAAGCATCATATAACAAGACTGGTAAAAATTTAACCTATATAACACATTATGCCTAAAGTAATTAACTTTCACACATCCTCTTTATAAAGTAGATACTTGATCAAAACAAAATCACAAAGAGGAAAATAAAACCATGCATATGATTTACACGTATATAAATATGCTTGATATTAGTTTCTGTATTAACATGGGTAAAAACCAAGGCAATAAATTAAGAAAATGACATATGAATCATATTTCTAGGTAGGTGTTATAGCATTTTATCAACATGGAGCTTTATAAAATGAATGAAAAGGTTGTACTTTTTTATATCTCGATTAAAAGATCATTTCAAATCTATTGATGTAAAAAATGAACTGAACTAAAAACATTACTACTTCAAAATAAAAGCATAGGTCAACCAAGAAATCGAAGAGTACATTCATTCAATTTTTTGTCAAGCTCATTATAGAGGACTAGAAACATTATTCTATTCTATAAGACCAAACAATGTACCTAGCAAGCATATGAAAACAACATTTTGCATACTAGAAACCTTAGAGAAACCTTCTTATGAAACCTTCTTATGAACTGGCAAGTGCCTCTTCTTTATCATACTTAAATTAGTTTAAATTGAACCAAGTCATAACTTAGTCCTACTTAGAACTAATTCTAAATTTGAAAGAATTTAAGGAAAGAACTAAAAATATTCACCATGCATATTGCATTTATGTTTTTGTTTGATAAATAAACAAGATTCCAACTTCGACAGTTTACCTCCAGCTAAGCTTCAATAAAGCACAATCATGTGACTGCTTTGAGTGCACTTGCAACCCTAATAAGGGAGAATCAACGAACCACAGTTCAACAACATAACTAGTTTCTATCTTTAGAACATGAAGAGACCATTTATGAAAACAACCAACTTTCCATTTTCAGCTAGTTTACATGAATCCAAGCTAATAATCACTAAATCTGGATTATCTTTAAACCTAAATAATGAACCAACCAAAGTTAAAATCTCAAATTTTTTTATGAGATAAAAAATTGAACTTTAAATGCTCAATTACATTTGGCATGAATGTTTGTTAGATAGATTATAATAAAGAAACATAATTAAATTGGAAGTACACAAAATACCTAATTTAGAAATCAAACTTAAATTAAAAATCAAACCCTAGGTGGTAAAGATAGGCACAACAATAGGGTTGCACATTGGAGTGGTAGTAAAGTTAGTGTCGCATGATGGGGTGGTATTGAAGCTGGTGTCGCGCAGTGGGTAGGTGTCACATGATACGGTGGCAGTGGAATTGGTGTCACATGGTGAAAGAAGATGGTGTGGTGGTGGAGCATTGTGAAGTTGGCGTTTGTTGAGCCACTACACGAAGAGAACAACAAGGAGAACTAGTCACAACATAAATATGAGAATGATAGTGAGAATGAAAGTGAATTTTTTATTTTATGTCTCAAGTAATTACAAACCTGTATAAACCTAAACCTCTACAAGTTTACTTTATGCGGGTTTGATCACATTAAAATTTTGGTAAGACCACATTAAAATACTATGTATTGTAATTGCCAAACATGGTATTATAACATTATAATACTATAAGGGGCTCCAATACCATATACTAAGGAGTACTAAACATGCCTTAAAGGTGCATTTGGTACTCCCCACTATATGATATTAGAGCCCCTCATAGTATTAAAGTATTACAACAAAATGATTGGCAGTTATAACACATCGTATTAGCTAATATTTTAATGTGATAGAACTTACATAAACTAAACCTGGTGTGAAGGGCAGAGGATTTATGCAAGTTTGTATTAATTTTGGGAGAAAATTAAAAGCCCCTCTCACTTTCCTTCTTTTCGTATAATGGCTCAACAAATGCATAATGTTGACTTTTGTTCTCAACTCCACCGCTATGCCATCTTATTTCGTTGCTTGATAGGTAACTCCACCACCACCCCACTACACAACACCCACTATCTTCCTTGCCCTTCATCACTTACATCATTGAGCTATAGGTTTGATTTATGAATTAGGGTTTGATTTATGAATTTTTTTTAGAATCAATTTTATTAATAATTGAATTGATTTTTGAATTATGGTTTAATTTTTCTATATTCGATTTTTGTCTAATCAATGCGATATTGATTAGTTTTTGTTATTTCATGTGGTGAGTTTAAAGTTAGGTGCTTGAGGATTGAGTTTAGGTTAATGTTCAAATGATGTTGACTTATTAACCTACAATTTTAATTATTTACCTTTTTTGAAGTAAGAATGGTCATTAGAAGGCAATTTGGTAGTTAGACCGATGAGATTGATGCTTAAAGAGACTGATTTACAACTGAGTAATTTGAAGTTTTCATTCTGAGTGTCGTTATAATCATTTTCTCTATTGTTATCATTCTAGTTTGCTACCCTATATAAATTGTTTCATTTATTGTAATTTTTATTTTTATTGTGAATTAAGAGTTTGATATTTTAAACTATAAGATGATAGTTCATCATGAAATTTGGAACAAAGCAACTATAAACCATCTCTAAGATTCTACTAGAAACTACTGTAGTACACTTGATAAACCAATTGACAAAAAAATTGAAACTTACCAATAAAAAATTTAATACAAGTAGGAAGTGATCGACATTAAAGGCCTGGATTAACAATAATTATTTTAGTTACAAAATAGATGCCCCTTCCCCTATTTCAATTTCATTGGCTTTGTCAAACTCCTCGTGTTCATATAAAATTCTTAGAGATGTTTGAGATGTCAAAAGACAACAAAAGTTGTACTTGTCTATATGAAACTTGAAATGTACCTATAAAGTCTTTTTCCTTTATGTTAAAAGGATGCTAATTTTTTTGAAATATTCAAGGGATCCATAAGAATTTTAACCCTCTACTTTTGCACACAATTTTGGAGATTTATATAGGTTTTAAAGTTATGAAAACTTTGGTTTGAATTTTAAATGAATAATGTTATTATAGACATTAAGCATGTCGCAGGATACTGAAATATTACTATGTGTTATTACTAGTCTATGGGAAAATGCTAATGGTTGGTATGGTGATTCATAGAGTTGGTCAAACATGTCATCAAGTCATGTTCATATTGTATTAGCTTTGTGTCGTGTCAAATTTAGGTCGCCCCAAACTTGATCCATTTAATAATTATGTTAAAATATTGAAACCCTAACCCAACACGAAAAATAAATGGGTTACCTAATAAAGTGCTTAATATCTATATATTTAACAAAATGTAATGTGTGTGTGTATATATATAATTTATTGATATTATAAAATATACATGTCTATCAAAATATTGCACATTTACACTATTAAAGTTTTAGTTATATGTAATATTATATATTGATATTATAAAATATATATGTCTACTAACATTTTATATATTTATACTATTGTAGCTCTAAATCTAAATAAAATTTTATAAATGAATGTGCATATGTTCATCCTTAAAAAAAAGAAGGAGAAAATCATGTTTATTATTGAAGTTTTGATGACACGAACCTACAAATTAATTTGGAATAAAAAATATAGTTGCATCATTAATCAGTAGATGGGCTAAGGACTTTAACTTTACCTGACACGAAAAAAGAATCTTGTCGACCCAAACTTGACTCATTTAATAATCGTGTCAAATTTAACGATTTATACATATTTAGTTGTGTCATGTTTGTATTAAATAATCAAATCTTTTGAAAATTTGTCACCTTGAATGATTACAACAACCCCTTAAGCTAGGACAAGCAGAGAATTCAAAAGCAGGACAAATTATTCAGTGTTTTCTTAAATTCAAATTATTGTGCATATAATTTCTCAACTTTTCAATTATATACAAATAAGTGCAATTTATTTGGGAAACTTTTCACTACAAGAAAAACGAGCTTTAGTGATACTTCTCCTCGGACACTTAGATAAAATGTATTAGCATAAACATACAGTTGGGCCATTTCTTATCTCTAACTGACAAATATCACAAATTGCTAATGCGATAGTGTCTGTAAATTAAACATTAGTGATCCATGACATTGAGGTATCACTATTAAAAGATTAATAACTTTTGTTCTATTTTAGTTTGAAATCAAATTCAACACCTTTATGACTTAACTACTTAAGTTCAAAAAAAAGAAACTATTGAGATACAATTTTTATTTTAATAATTATGAAAAATAAAAAAATAAAAACAAATGCATACCCAAATCAGCTTTAACCTAAATTTCTTAAACTTATATTTCTAAACTCACCACCATCCTTTCTTAACTCTCTAAAAGTTAAGATTAATACAAAACCTAGCTGCGTAAATCTTGTAGGATAAAAATCATAGTCGAACTCTTTGACTCAATTTGCTATAGTCACCAACTGATTAAATTTTAGGAGGCCACATAATCTTTGTGAAAGTTGTCGCAGACTAGCCAGCTGTTGAACCAGCAATGAAGCTATCGGAGTTGCCACAAATAGCCACTAAAATATGAGCAGGCTATAAACATCGATCCACCATAGTTGTTGTTGTGCAAAATTTTAGTATACTCACAAGTTCACGAATCTTTAAAAATAGAATAGTAGTATTAAGGTCGAACTCACAAGGATTGCTAAAAGTTGGAAAGTTTAATTTAAGTATAAAATTAATGTTAATCTTAACCTAGTTAAGCAAATTAAGTTTTAAGAGAATTTAAACTAATTAGACTAAGAAAACATCAAATCAAAAGAGATTTCAATAAGGCAAAGGTTTACTAAGGTTTCAAAATCCATCAATATTCAATTAGTAATTATTTAATTATCAATTAATCTCCAATTTTTGAGTGACAACTTGAAATCAATTTATGTCATCTCATAGATATAATAATTAACCTAAAGTAATTAAATCTAATGTAGATTCATTTTCACTTCAGGGGAGCATTTATAATCAATGAGACCACATTAATCATTATTTTATCAAGTTTAAATTTAGTCAAATAATCTCTTAACTATCTAGAAAACATGATAAGGTGATAAAGATAATTATTCAATTAATCATGTGAAAGAAGAACCATAATTATCAAAGAACATATGTAAAGGATTAATTAAATAAAAAGAGAAATATTTAATTAAATAGGGTTTCGTTATTAACCTCAATATAAGAAAATTAGCTAGACATATATTGAGTACTAGGGAATGTATATTTATATAGGGTAAAATTGTTATTTTATTCTCCAAAGTCTCACTAACATTTTCACTTTTATGTTTTTAAATCTTTTAAGCTTTTATTAGGTGTGTTTTATTATAATTTAAGTATTTTATGGATATTTTGTCCATTTCACGACTAACAAGAAGTCGGACAATGAAATGAATGATATTTTTAAACTCAAAATGATCGAAAACCTTAGGAGGAGCATAAGAAGGTATTGGGTATTGTTCATGTATACGATATTGTTTAAGTATACGGCATTGTTCACATATATGGTACGATAACGTGGCATTGAATGATGACATGACAACATCTTATTAGACCAATGATGTGGCATAGACTGATGATGTGGCAAGATACTATTAGAATAAAATACTGATTTGGTGTAGACCGATGACGTGGCAACATCTTATTAAACTGAAATGCTTATGTGGTGTTGACTCATGATGTGTTCCAACCAATTAAAGCTTGCCACATGGCACAATCTTGAGCTCATAAGAAAATACTGCTAAATCTTTCCAAATTGCGAATTGTTTTCATCTGATGCCCACGATTTATCAATTGTATCTATAAATAGAGCGCTCTCCCCTAATTTGACGCCCTTAAATTCCTTTTTGAACTCCATTTTCTATAATTCTCTCTCCATATTGTATTTTCTACGTATTTTAATAAAATTACCATTTTACCTTTAGTTCAATTATGAGTGGCTAATTTAATCTCAACCTTAGGTTAAAGGTGAAGCTTTAGCATGATTCAAGGGCTTAATTAGGTAAGTTTATTTTCTTTTCCTCTTTGATTTATGTGGTTTTTTTGACTCATTGTTGACAAACAGTGTATCATATCTAGATTTTGCATGGTATACCGGCTCCTTATTGAAGGATCGTTACTGTCTGACACAATGAACGCTTAACACCATATTAATTAGAAAGAAAATTTCCCTGTAGTATTTTGTAGGTTCTCTTGACTTAGTTTCGACAAAGAGTGTATCTAAGCATTTTAGTGGATGATCTTCCTACATTGTTGACAGAACATGTTTTTTACACCACATTTAGTAGAAGATTATTACTTCTGGCACACTGAGCGCTTGACCATTGAGAAAGGTAAATTCTCAAGTCAGCCAGTGCCTAATCTTAAAGGAAAACATAAAGTAAACGCAAGTTTATCCTAGTATCATGAAGAAGTCAAAGTCATTATGACCTTGCGAAAAGGCAAAAAAGTGGACAAAAAATATACCGTTGACAAAGACAACTCTAGAATATGAAGACCTATCAACAAAAGTAAAAGAAAAAGAAGATAACAGCCCACGAGAATACATTCCTAAAGCTCATTTTCCTCAGTGGTTAACAGAAGCAAAAAAGAGAAGTACTATAGGTGAGATTATGAAGATTTTCAAACATGTAAGTATTAATATCCCTTTACTTGATGCGATTAAACAAGTGTCCTCTTATGTCAAGTTTCTCAAAGACCTTTACCCTAAAAAGAGAAGCATTCCTGTTTAAAAAATGAATTTTTTAACAAAAAACATTAATTCTATACTCCAACATAAAATTCCTCCAAAATACAAAGGCTCAGGTTGACCTACTATCTTATATAACGTGAGGAACAACATATTTGAGAATGCTTTGTTAGACCTAGGACTAGTGTAAATGTTTTACCTTACTCAGTATTTGTAAAACTTGGACTAAGAATATTACACCCAACTCCAGTTATATTACAACTTGCAGAATGATCCATAAAAATACCTCGTGGTATTGTGGAGGATGCACTCATTCAAATAGATAAGTTTTATTTCCTTATTGATTTCATTGTATTTGACACTCAACCAATGTAGAATTTAAAGAATCTCATCCTCATTATCCTAGGCCGACCTTTCTTGGCAACTTCCGATGCTCACATTCAATACAGGACCAAAAGTGTGTAGTTGTCCTTTGGCAATATGATTATGGAGTTGAATATCTTTAATATTGCCAAACAACCTCATGATTGAGAAGATGAAGTTGCTGATATGGATGTAATTGAAGAATCAATTGATCATACTCTGCCTTCTAACCTTAGTGATGACTCGTTACAAGAATGGTTAAAACACATTGAATTGATTTTTGATGAGATCAATGCCTTTCTCAATTAATGCAATTTAAAGAAAGAAAAATTGACACCATCAGGGGAAAATCTCATCCCGTCATTAGAATTACCACTAGAGATTAAGCTCAAACCGTCACCCGACTTTTTGAAGTATACATTCCTAGAAGAAGAAAACACATTGTCAGAAGTCATTTTATTCTCCCTGATCGTCAAACAATAGAATGCAGACATCATTTACCCCAACTGTGGTTCAAAAATGAGATTACAACTGGAGGAATATGAGGAGATTCGCAATGATAAAAATGCTAAGGACTATAAGAAGTAGATAAAAGTCTTTCAAGACAATCAAATTATGAGAAATCTTTCAGCACAGGTCATAAAATGCTTTTATTCAATTCTCGCTTGCGCGTCTACCTACATAAGTTACGTTCTCGATGGTCTGGTCCATTTATTGTGCACCTTGGTTTTCCACAACTCAAAGATGTAAAGGCATATCTCAAGTACCACATGGAGAGAACAATGCAATAGATTTACATGACCCACCAAATCTGAAACTTTTTCCATTTCTTTTCAGTGACTTAACCTTTTGTTATGTTTTCTTTAATAATTTATTTGTTTCTTGCTGAAGTGTGTTAATTTAACAGTTGTATTTTTGCTCATCACTTGTGCTATATATCATGAGTTGACATCCTGCTTTTTGCATTGTTTGTTTTTATTTTTGTTCGCGTTCACATGTATTGTGTTTTTTTTTCTAGATTTATTCTTTTCTTTGGTGTTTTATCATTTGTCACCCCGGTTAAGTGGCGAATAACGATACTTTGTGACTATTAAAGTCGATTCCTTTAGTTTCCTACAGTAACTGATATTCTTTAGCCAAGGTATGGAAAAAACACAGTTCTTGCAAAACTTCACAAGTGATTTTCCTTTCTTCTTCAGAATGCATTACTCACAATCTACAAAGCCTGGTCTGAGCGTATGCGTCTGCTTATGAGATATAACATCTTTTTTGACATCCATTAGTTAATTGAAACCAAAGTACGGTTAACAGGGGAATTACCTCCTAAATTCGTTGCCTACATGCCTGGTTGCAGGAATGAAAATTATGCAAGAAAAGGAGAAGCTGCACAGCTTCCAGTTTCTTATCATAAATGTGTCAGAATGGAATGCTTTTAAAAACTATATAATTTGTGAATGGTGTTTGATAATAAGGACGATGAGATTAAATTCATTAAGGATGACTTGAATAAGGAGTCATTGGATGATATCTTTTGTCTCTGAAAATGCATCCCAGTAGAGATGTATAGAGAGAATTTTTCGGTTACAACCATTATTCTAGAAAGAATGTGCACGATATAGTTTCGGGAATCTGACTATAAATGACCATATTTGCCAATTTATAGGAACATTAGATGGAAAACATATCTTTAACCCATAGAGGGCGTTGAAGCCATTTTTAAAAGTAAAACCATAGGAAGATGTGAGCCACAATCACAATTACCGGTACATGTCCTTTTGATATATTGTTTACATTATTACCTTTAATAGTGTGATTTCTATCTAATCATTGTTTTTTTCTTTTTAATGTTTGCTTTTGAATAATTGAGCCATGAGCTTTAGTTATACTCCTACAAGTAATGAGTTACTCGATATTTTAAAAGCTTATAAACCAGAGGTAGATCTCAAAACCCTTACGTTGGATTGGTTGACTGATTATGATAGTGGCAGTAGTAAGAAGCACAAATTAAATTTATCTCTCCGTTTATAAATATTTTTTATTCCAGTGTACATTGAGGACAATGTCTCGTTCTAGTTAGGGTGAGGAAATAATTGATAATTCTGAAATAAATAATAGTTGTGATGTTGTAGTTACTAACTATTTCTAAATTTTTTAATCGAAGATGGTTAAATTTAGCTACTCCAGAAGCACATCTTCCTAGTCTTAGTGTTTATTAAAAAAATTGAAAAAAACAAAATTTTGAATTTTTCTGATATTATTAACAAACCCTTTTTGTCTACCTTGGCTATCTTGAGAGATTTAACATACTAGTGTAAACACACCCACATGACAAGTGATGGTGGTGTAAGTTGAGATTTTATAAAACCTAATCCTTTCGTTTTATTTGTGAGCAACAACTAAAGGCAGTGGTCATTATATCCTTAAAAAAAGTAGAAAAGAAGAAAAAAAAAGACAAGAAAAATAAGTGGCACTCTCACTTAGTAACTGGGTCTCCTGCCGCAGCAAATAGAGAGTATTTGCGTCAAACGATGAAAGATGATGAAAATTGTGAGAACTCTTACTTGGTAATCGGGCCTCCTGCCTCAGCAAGCAGAGAGTGTTCGTACTAAACGGTGAGAGTTTAATTTGTTCAAGCTAGCTCTTTCTTAGTAATTGGGCTTTTTGTTGTTTTAGTAAGCTGAGAGTGTTTGCGTAAAACAAATAGAGTTGGTTAAAGAAATAATGTAAATAAATCTGCTGCTTAAGGAAGGATTTACGATGAGACGATAAGAATGAAAGTATTGTTTTCTTTTGACCGAACCCCATAATCATTATGACAAATATTGTTAAGCACTAAAGACGATCTACTGAATTTTTGATTGATGGTTAAGTAGCAAAAGGGAAAGACAATTTTTTAGAAAAATTCATTGATTTGGTAAATAAATTTTAATTTGAATTGTTAGATTTCATTGCTTAATTTACTAGGACTAGCAATAAGTTGGTTGGGAAGGTGTTGAGTACCAGAGAATGTATATTTATAGAAGGAAAAATTGTCATTTCATTCTTCAAGTCTCATTAGCATTTTCACTTTTACGTGTTTAAATCTTTTAAACTTTTATTAGGCGTGTTTTATTATAATTTGGGTATTTTATATATTTCAGGGATATTTTGGCCATTTCAGGACTTACAGGAAGTCGGACAGTGAAACAGATGACATTTTTGAAATCAGGATGATCGAAAACCTTTGGAGCAATATAAAAGGGTATTTGGTACTATTCACATATACGGTGTTGTTCACATGTATGACATTATTTATAATTATGGCACTGACTACATATATGGTACGATGACGTGGTATTGATCGATAACATGGCATTAATCGATGACATTCCAACATCCTATTGGACTAATAATGTGGCATTCACTGATTATGTAGTGTTGACTAAAGATGTGGCATTGACTGATGATGTAGTATGATACTATTAGACCAAAATACTGATGTGGCATTGACTGATGATGTGGCAGAATTTTTTTGACTGAAATGCTTATGTGGTGTTGATTGAGGATGTGTTCCAATTAATCAAAACTTGCCACGTGGCGCAATTCTGAGCGTCCGAAATTTTTTCATCCGATGGTTGGTATTTATCCATTGTATCTTTAAATAGAGAGCTCTCTCCCCTAATTTGACACCTCTGAATTCATTTTTGAGTTCTATTTTCTATAATTCTCCCTCAATCTTGTATTTTTTTTACATATTTTAATAAAATTATCATTTTACCTTTAGTTCAATTAGGAGTGGCTGGTTTAGTTTTAACCTTGGGTTGAAGGTGAAGCCTCAATATGATCCATGCGATTAATTAGGTAGGTTTATTTTCCTTTCCTCCTAGATTTATGTGGTTTTTTTTACTCATTGTTGATAGACAATGTATCATGTTTAGATTTTGAACTATATATCGGCTCCCTAGTAAAAGATCGTTACTATCCGGCACAATAAACACTTAACACCATATTAATTAGAGAGAAAATTCCCCTCTGATATTTTGTGGGTCATTTTGATTCAGTGTAAACAGAGAGTGTATCTAAGCTTTTTAGTGGATCTTGCCACGTTGATAATAGAAGGATTATTATTAACTCAGATGGCGCATGTAAAAACAATGGAGGTTCTTTTGCTGGAGGAATTCTTCGGAACTCTAATGAGAATTGGGTTAGTGGCTTTGCAATGAACATTGGGTATTGTTCGGTCATAGTTGCCGAACTATGGGGGGTTTATCAAGGTCTGGTTATGGCTTAGGACCACGGTATTCGTTGGCTACTTGTTGAAGTCGATAGTCAGTGCGTTGTTCAAATGCTGAATAATATTGAAGAAATGACTAATGAACACTCTGGGCTGGTTTCGTCCATCAAAGAGCTTATACACAAGAATTGGCACATTTCTGTGAACCATGATTACAGAGAGGCAAATTTTGCTGTAGACTCAATTGTGAATTATGCTTTCGACCTTCCGATTGGCCTTCACAATTTAAGTAGTCCCCCGGCTTGTGTCATTCCTTTTATTTTTCACTATATGTATGGGGTGACTCACCCCCGAATAGTGTCCTTGTAGCTCTTTTAACAGAGCCCCTATGGAATGAAAAAGAAAAGAAGCCAAAACGTTGTCACACGAGCCCTCTACTTAAGCTAAAGCCATCAACCTTAATGCTTGAATCCATTAATTATGATAGTATAAGCTAGTCCAATAATGTGTTTGGCTTAAAATTTATCTTACATTACACCACGTCATTTTACTATTGTAATACATCACATTAACTAAAACCGAGTGGGATACGAGTTTATGCATAATTACAGAAGGAAAATGAAAATCTTCATCTTCAAAACATGATCCCATCCCCTTCTGTTCAAACATAAAATCTTTCTTCTTCACTTAGTTCCTCATCAACCAACTCAATGTTGTCAAGTGGTCCAGGGGGACAACATATATATTGCTCACTGCTTCCATGCCATTACTACTCCACTACCTCACCGTATGCGCATCACATCTATTGTTATAGCTTCGCTGCGCTTTCCCCTCACCACCAAAATCATCAAGCAAAAGGTTAGGCAAATTGCTTATATTAAAATAGGAGATAAAGTTTAGGATTTGATTTTCTAAATTGATTTATGATTAAGGTTTGATTTGAACTATTGATTTGGGTTTAGTTGGAACTGTTGATTTTGGTTTAGATCTGAATTGTTGATTTAAATTTGATGATAATGACGGTAGGTATGATTTGGATAATGAAACTAGATTGTTAGTGAGAAGCTTGGGAGGCAGGGATGACGAAGTTAGGAAAAGGGTGAAAATCAAGAATCTTCAAAGATAGGTCTTTTTTGATATGTGAAGCCTGGAACTGCTCATGGCAAGCATGAACTAGGAATGAAGTATAGTTGTTAAAACAAGGATGAAAACCAGAAATCTGGTTTTGTTGTTGGGTTCAATTCGAACACACCACAACTCAATTCCTCAAAGCCGTTCTAGATTATTTATGACTTCCTGTTAAATTCTCTCACTTTTACAAATGAATAGGTCGTGGAACACTAAAAATACAAATTGAGAGACATTATTTTCTATGTTATTAAGGCATGTGTTTTCATTTCTAGTAATAATGGTGCAAAGTTTAGTTTGTATCTTCATCGTATTTTTATTTTTTATGTTTTTCATCTATAAGTAATTTTTAGAGCGCTTATACACACACACACACACACACATACATATATGTCAAAAAGGCATCCAGCATATCACATGCCTAAGATAGGTCTAGTGGTAGCAAAAATGAAGTTTTTGTTAGATTTATTTTTCACATTATGTAGACTGACATAAATCATTCTAATTGTTTTCTATATTTTACCGAATTAATACGTGACTAATGTTAAATATTATGGAGAAATTTTGATAGATGCATTTATTAAGTTATCAAATATTGTGTTAATGAGTTTGATTTTGACATACCCTATACATTAGTATATTATGGACAAGTATAATCCTTAATTGTGTTATTTTAGCTTATAATAGGATGGGCAATTTTGTACTAACTCATGAGGGGTCCCTAGGCTCAACCACTATATTTAAGTAACTTCAGCTCATTGGAAGTTTACGATTCAAAAATTTTGGCATGAGTGCAGTGCACCTCCCTCCCTCCCTCTTGTCTCCCGTGTGTGCACTGTAAATTGGTGAGAAACGTCGAATCTTGAGCTGAAGGAAAGGAAGCGGGAATTCAGAAGCTGGATCAAAGTTGTAGCAATTATGTTAAAACTCCATAACAAGCTTCCAAGTTCGAATCCATGGGAGATCATGGCAAATTTCGAAATTACCTAAAATATGTGTTTAATTGGAAATGCAAGATTAAGGGTATAAAGTTTGAATTTGTTTCTGCAACTAGTATAAGAGTCCATGGTTATGCATTTCCTTGTAAACCATAGTCGATTTGTTGGTGAAATCTCACTCATGGAATTTTTTCTTTAATTTTGAATTTTTTAATTTTCTGAATTTGGATATATTTGATCAAATGGTTGTTAAATAATACATGAGTGATGATTTTGGAGTAAAGATATAATTTTCCATGATTTTTTGGTAGCCAAACTTGGGATGGTATGAATATTGTTACTGTAGTTTACTATAGCTACACTGTTGAAACATCCTGACATTGAAGATGACATTGTGGGACAATTTCAGTTGGTTCCCTAAACGTTATGAAATGTCATTATGGCCCAAAATATTTGCAAAAGTTTTGTAATAGTCCTAGACTGATGGTCAACATGGTAAAGCATCATTTTCGTAAATTATATAATGGCCTAACATTTTATTTTATTTTATTAACAGTTTGGGCCAAAAGTTTTAATATTTAAAATAATAAGCTTAATTTTGAAAATTCTTCATTTTAGTCCAAAATCCTTACAATTTTGGCGATTTTTCATAATTTTGTATTTAAAATAATCCATCATTATTGGATATTATGGGCATAACATTCATATATTTTATTGAGGCATGTAGATATTTTATTTGATTTAATATCTTGGTAGAAATTTTAATTATGTTTGACAAAGTTTATTTAGCCTCAATTTTGTTAATGAATGATACACACACACACACACACACACACACACACACACATATATATCTTGCAAAACTACAATTTAGAGTGATTGTGTATCTGCTTGTTGTTGGGTCAATCATGATAAATTATTTGGTGTTTTGCAATTGGATGCCCAATTGTCATTATTATTTATGGATTATTATTGTTATTACCAAGATCCATATAGGTGATGATACTGTCCTATTGGAAAATCACTACTTGGTAGGATACTTGAGTAGATAAAGAGATTTGTTGAGTATTTTTTACTGAGTGGCTTCATTACCCTGTCGATAATAGGTGAATGTTGGTGTTATATTCAACTTGACTACTTTATTTTTAGGTTAGTGCACTCCTATATTATTAAAAGATGCCTACCATATTGTGTTGCTATTGGAGAAACTTAGAATGAGGAGTAATTGATTATAGCATGATTTTATTTTTGCATGCTTGATAATTCTTTTGTTATTGCTTCCTCAGCTCTAGATATTCTCTTCTTTCTCTAAGTAGCCTCCATCAAGAATTTAACTGGGACAATTTTTGAGGACTGGCCTGAGTCAATTTTGTTTTACCTGTCTACATTGAATAGATACTTGGCATTAAGAGTTGATGAACCAGCCAAGCCCACAGATAAGAGCACTGCTGCTGAAAAAGCAGAGTGGGCAGTTTAGGATGAATCCAATAAACACTATCTGGATACAATGAAATACACCATTGATATTACAACTAGAGATAGCATCCCTGCATGTGATAAGGCCAAAGATTACCTGGCAGTTGTTGGAAGAACTTTTAAGAAGGTAGATAATGCAGAAAAAAGGTAACTATCTGAGGCTGCTTGCTAAAACTCAGTATGATGGTGTTTCTAGGGTGAGAGAGCACATCCTTAAGATGACAAGTTACCATAAGAAGATAAAGAACATAGATGTCAATTTGCCTGATGACTACCTGGTCTTCCAAATCCTTGAATCCCTTCCACCACAATTTGGTAATTTGAGAAGCCAATACAATACTCAGAGAGACACTTGAAATATCACTGAATTGACTGCTTATGTTGTTCAAGAAGAATAATCATTAAAGAAGGGGAAATCTCATACTGTCATGATGGCAACTACTCAAGAGAGTGGGAGTGTAAAGAAAGGCTCTTCAAAGGGCAGCAATAATTTTTTCAAGAAGAGAAAGTTGGCAAAGAAAACTTCACGTGGTAATTCTTCTACCACTTCTGATTCCACTTCTGAGAGCTTTAAGGGAAAGTGCTGAAATATAAGTGTGCAACCAAAGAGAGGGGTGAAAATTATCCTAACAAATCCACACAACAAACAATCTAATGTCTTAATGAACATTGAAAGCGATAAGTTCAATAAAAGCACAATAACAAATGAGTAAGGGAGAAGAGAAATAAACATACGAATTTTTACGAGGTTCGGCGATCTCCGCCTACTTCCACGCCTCCAAGCGATCCAAGCTTGAGGATTTCACTATTCGAGCCTTTCCAAGACTTCAACCGTTTACTTTGACTTCAAGGTGTCAGTGAACCTTTACAATAAAGAGATTATCTCTCAATCTCTTCACTCAAGTGTCTCACACACTCAAACTCTTACAATTAAGATGAAGAAAAGAAAGTTATAATAAAACTCACTCAAAGATTAGATATTCAAAAATGAGGAATAAAAGATGATTTAATGTTTTTGAGATTTGCGAATTGAGAGCTCAAGATATCTTGTGTGCTTTTTGTTTTTGCTTGTTGGAGAGCTTGAAAATGAATTGGATTTAAGTTTATATAGTTTGAGCTCAAAAACTAGCCGTTATGCACATTTTGGTCATAACCAGCTTGCTGTTTATGGACATCCGGTTAGCCGCTTAATGTTACCATTACAGCCACAATTTGAATTTTTGAACATCTGGTATGCCGCTTGTGAAATCCGATTAGCCGTTTAAGTTCCAGAAACGTTCTGCCCGAATTCGGTCTACCGTTTGTTAGGATCCGGTTAGCCGTTTGTTACAGTAACTACTACATTGAAATATTTTCTAAATTTATAATTTGACCCCAAAACTTTATAAAAATGTATTATGACCTAAAACGTTATAAAAGCTTCCAAATAGGTCAAATTTCAAAATTTCTAAATAATACTTTGTCAATCCCAAAACTTTCTAAAATTGTGATTTCACCTAAACTATGTGAAATTATAAAATGACCCAAAATATTTAAATAATTTCAAATAGGTCCAAATCTGAAATTTTAAAACAAATATCAAAGATTTTAAAATACTTTCATTTTAGTCTAAAATACTTTAATTCCATAACATTATTTTCTTATTGTAAAAGCACAATTCATAAATTTTTGTTTAATCAACACATGTGGTTTGTTATCATCAAAATCAATATCTATAGCCATATAGGCTAACAATCTCCTCCTTTTTTATGATAACAAAACACATTATAAAAATTTAATCTAGTTATAAAAAGCTCTCTCTTAATCAATGTAAGGTTAAAAAATTAATTTGAAAATTATTTAAAAAGACTCCCCCTACATACATGCATACTCCCCCTAGATACATGCATACTTTTTATAACACTTTTGATAACACATATTAAATTATTCTCCCCCTTTATCATCGAAAAGAATAAAAGAATAAGAGCTGCCCTGATCAATTATCAAAATTGCAATATAAGCACATTAGTTCAAAAAATATCCATAAGCATAAGAAAATCCATATAATCCATAACTAACAATCAAAATAAATCCCTATTATCCAAAATAAATATTATCCAAAAGCATAATAACCATCCATATAGTAAAAAATAAAAGAACATAATGCAGTAAATGAAATGTAGGTGTGTCCAAATACGTGTATAAAAGACTACTGAGGTGGTGAGGATGGTGGTGATGGAGGTGGATATGGATATGGAATGCCGAAGTGCTCAAAGAGAGGGCACTGTCCATGAATGAGCTGCTGCTGCAACTGTCACTGCTGCTGCTGCTGAAACTCATTCTGCCGCACCGAGAGTGTCCGCACCTTATCCATGAGCCGCTGAAGAGTAACCTCTTTAGAGGTAGGAGGCTATGGAGGTGATGAAGCGGATGCAGTGACACCAAGAGCTGAAGCAATCACATGAGGATCTCGGCAATTACGTTGCCCTCGAAAGGAGAGTGAGAAAATGGGTAGCTGATCGGCTGGAACCACAACATTAAATGGTCGATCATCACTTAGAGCAAGAAAGGTAAACTTGTTCTCAGTGTATTTGACCCAAGTGTCATTTTTCCACTCAAAGCCTAAGCCGAAAATAACATCATCCTCGATACCCTTAGATGGCCTACACGACGATTCTTGAATTGGTACATAAAAAAAATTTAAGTATACTGAGCATGTTTCGGACAATGGTATATCCTAAGTCGACTGGACGATGGCTAAAAATACAATCTATCAAAGCAACATCCATATGAGAGACCTCATCCAAATTGCCTGATCGAGGAAAGACAATACTCTGAATGAAACGAAGTAATATCTGAGTTTGAAGACAAAGACATCGGGTGCGAAAATGGATAGTACAATCTTCATTAGAAAGGTCGATACGACGACATATATTCTTAATAGCATCAATATAAAGATAGTCATCAATATCATGAGGTTTCTTAGGAGAAAAAATTTCTAGGCCATCATCGGAAGTTCCTAGGATAGAGTTCAACTCCGAATCATCAAACTCAATCGAAACTCCTCCAACTGTGGTGATTACTCAATTCTCTTTCTCCGCAGAACAATCCATATTCGAATAAAACACTTTCACCAAGTCAGAATATACATTTTCCTCAAAAACAAGTGCATTAAGGCAACTAACATCTTCCAACAATTGCAATAAAGTACTATTGTTAATACTAAGATGATTGAACCAATTCGGTAAAATAAAAAAGGTTTGGAGTACCTCATGAGTCATCAACTGTTGGTGAAATCGTTTGGCTAGATGTTTCTTGTTCTGAAAGTGTGTGGACTCAAAATGGTATTGATTGGAGGTGCCCCTTGCTTGCCATGACCGGTTGGTTGGTTGAACCGATTCTTTGCCTTTCCTTCGAACCGATCGAGAGCTTGACATTGTGATTTTGATGGACTTGAAGTTGAGAACAACAAAGAGAATAAAGATGATGAAGATTGAAAGTAATTTTGGGAATCAATTTGGATCAAAAATAGCTTGAGAGTGAGAAACTTAGAGAGAGAAAATTCGGCTGAAACCCTAGGTTGAATTTGAGATCTAGAGATTTAGATGTTGAAAATGGATTTTAAGTATAATTTTGTGCATAAGAATATATGGGGATTAAGATTTATGGATTGATTTGCATCAAAACTGAGTAGAAATGGTGGATTTTGGAGTGAAAAATGAGAGAGAGGAACTGATTTTTAAAGAGAAAACAAGAACCGGATTGCTGAATGAAGAAGGAAGAAGAACAGTGCCCTTTTAATCGCAAATCCGGCTTGTCGGATGTCTTTAACCGAAAATCCGGTTATGTTCCAGCAAGGTCTTTATGAGAATCCGATTTTTTCGGATATCACGAACCGGCTTGCCGGTTGGATCCAGAAGATAGCAAGTGAAAATCGGCTTACCGGTTTTCCTTAACCGGTTGGCCGAAAGAGTTCAGAATGCTGCCAAAGTGCAGGTCGAATCTGGATTTCCGAATCTACGTAACCGGCCATCCGGTTAAATCCAGTGAAGTCCATACGCGAATTCAGTTAGCCGAATTTAATAACCGATTTATCTAGTTGTGAGGCAGAACCATGCAAACCATAACTGATTTTCTAGATTTTGAAGAACCAACTGGCCAATTTTGAGGCATAGAGGAAGCTTATCAAATTCGGTTTTCTGGATTGATAAATTTGGTTCTCCGAATATTGACCTGAGAGCAACCAAAGCGAATCCGGCTTACTAGTTTGCTAAATTCGGTTATCCGAAATTTGTCCCCAAAAAAATCAATAAGAAAACGATTTTTCGGATGAGAGGAAGTGGTATACCGGTTAAGACTTGGGAATCTTTTTGTCTCTAATTGAATTTTGGCAAGCTCTTATACTTGTATTACACACACCATTTTGTTTTTTGCTTTTAAAATTGATTAATTTTAAATCATTTCAAGATTTAAAACTTTTCAATAAGCCATTTAATGCATGAAACATAAAATTATAAAATTACAAGTATATCAAGTTATCTAATTCATGAAACTTAAATCCATATAATCATAAACATATCAAGCCATGTAGTAAAACATAAGTCAAGATGCAACATTCATCATTCCAAGCTCATGTCTTATCTTTATAAAATGCTCTTCGCTAAGAGGTTTTGTAAAGATACCCGCAAGCTGATTTTTAGTAGAAACAAATTTAATAACAACATCTCCTTTTTTAATATGATCTCTAAGGAAATGATGTCTAATATGTATATGCTTAGTCCTAGAATGTTGAATGGGATTCTTGGAAAGATTTATAGCAATAGTATTGTCACACAAGATAGGTATTTGATCAAGTTTAATACCATGGTCTCTAAGGGTTTGTTTTATCCAATAATTTGTGCACAACAACTACTTGCGGTAATATATTTTGCCTGGCTGGTTGATAACGCTACCGAGTTTTGTTTCTTACTAAACCAAGAGACAAGTGAATGGCCTAGGAGGTGACATGTTCTACTAGTACTTTTTCTATCAACCTTAGATCCAGCAAAATCGACATCCGAATAACAAGTTAAGTCAATATGAGTTCCCCTAGGATACCAAAAGCCAAGATTAATGGTGCCAATCAAATATCAAAAAATATGCTTGACAGCAAGCATGTGTGACTCTTTAGGACAAGATTGAAATCTAGCACACAAGCATACACTAAATATAATATCAGGCCTACTAGCATTCAAATAGAGTAAGGATTCGATCATAGATATGTCTTGATATCAACTTCCTTACCTTTCTTATCTTTGTCCAGCTTGATGGTAGTACTCATTGGAGTACTTTTTGCTGTTCCATTATTATAGCCAAATTTTTTTAGTAGATCTTTCACGTACTTGGCTTGATTTATTAAGTTTCCTTCCTCGTTTTGTTTGATTTGGAGTGTAAGGAAGTACTTCAACTCTCCCATCATACTCATCTCAAATTCTTTACTCATATACGATGAAAATTCTTTACACAACAACTCATTAGTAAAACCAAAAATAATATCATCAACATAAATTTAAACAATAAGTATATCTTGGTTCCTATGCTTAACAAATAAAGTTGTGTCCACTTTTTCCATTGAAAAATCGTTATCCAACAAGAAGTTTTTAAGCCTATCATACCAAGCTCTAGGTGCTTGTTTTTAGTCCATACAAAGCCTTAGATAACTTATATACATAATCTGAAAATTTTTTATTTTCAAAACCAGGAGGTTATTTCACATAAACTTCCACCATAATTTAACCATTTAAGAAAGCACTCTTGACATTCATTTGAAATAAAATAAAATCCTTATGATATGCATATGCTAGCAACTTCCTAATGGATTCTAACCGTGCTACAGGTGCAAATGTTTCATCAAAATTAATTACTTTTTCTTGGTTGTAACCTTGAGCCACTAATCTAGCTTT
Source organism: Citrus glauca (assembly GCA_029633175.1). Taxonomy (NCBI): domain Eukaryota; kingdom Viridiplantae; phylum Streptophyta; class Magnoliopsida; order Sapindales; family Rutaceae; genus Citrus; species Citrus glauca. The sequence continues at coordinate 15,428,849 of JAQOOD010000001.1, forward strand.
ATTTCTTACAACCACACCGAATTCATCCATTTTGTTTGTAAATACCCATTTAATGCCTATAATGGATTGATGTTCTAGATTAGGAACTAATTCTCACACATTGTTTCTTTCAAATTGATTCAACTCCTCTTGCATAGTCATAATCCAAGATTCATCATTTTCTGTATTCGCAAAGGATTTTGGTTCAATCTTAGAGATAAATGCAGAGCATGCTCACATATATTCCTAAGAGAAGATCTAGTTGTAATATCTCGTGAGGGATCTCCTAAAACTACATCCTTAAGGTGAGAAGAAACATACCTCCACTCCTTGGGGAGTGTTTGAGAAGTACCTTCATTTTGCTCTGCATTTGTTTCTTCATGATGTTCCTTTTGAATTCCATGTGATGCACCTTTTTTGTTGTCATTTGATGCTTCTTCTTATTATTCTTCTTTTGCGTTATCATCAATAACAACTTTCTCTGTAGAGGAAGAGTTAGACTCATCAAATGTAACATGCATAGATTCTTCCACAACCAAAGTTCTTTTATTATAAACTCTATAAGCTTTGCTTGAGTTTGAATAACCAAGAAAGATACCAACATCGGTTTTTGGATCGAATTTACCAAGATTATCTTTTGTGTTCAAAACAAAACATTTGCATCCAAAGACTTTAAAATAGCCAATGTTGGGTTTTCTATCTTTTCAAAACTCATATGGAGTTTTATTAAGATTAAGTCTAATCAACACACGATTCAAAACATAACAAGCGGTGTTGACGGCTTTGGCCCAAAAATATTTTGGTAAAGAATTTTCATTCAACATAGTCCTAGCCATTTCTTGAATAGACCTATTCTTTTTCTCTACAACTCCATCTTGTTGTTGAGTCCTAGGTGATGAAAATTAATGCTCAATGCCAAAGTCATTACAAAAACTTTCAAATGCATGATTTTCAAATTCTCCACCATGATCAGTTCTAATACAAGTAATGGAATAACCTTTTTTATTTTGGACTTTTTTACTGAAAATTCAAAATGCATCAATGGCATCATCCTTATTAGCTAAGAACACTACCCATGTGTATCTAGAATAATCATCTAAAATTACAAATGCATAAAATTTGCTACTTAAACTAGCATATCTAGAAGGTCCAAACAAATCTATGTGAAATAATTGAAATGGTTTTGAAGTAGAAACATGATTCTTGCTTTTAAAACAATTTTTGATTTGTTTTCCAAATTGGCAAGCTTCAAAAATTCTATCTTTTTGAAAACTAATTTTTGGAAGACTTTTAACCAAATTATTTTTCACGATTGTTGAAATCAAATCCAAGCTTGCATGACCTAATCTTCTATGCCACAACCAACCATTATTATGCAATGCGGAGAAACATTTATCATTTGTCGATTCACAATCTATATTAATGGTATAGACATTGACACATCTATTTCCTACAAATAAAACTTTCCCATCACATACATTCTTAATAACACATTTTGATTCATCAAAGATAATTCTATATCCTTTATCACATAATTGACTAATACTAAGCAAGTTATGTTTTAAGTTTTCAATCAAACACACATTTTCAATGAGAGCAGGGGATACATTACCGACATTTCCAATGCCAATGATTTTTCCTTTTGAATTATCTCTAAACGATACATCTCCACCATTTTCGATCTTAGTAAAGCTTGAAAACCAAGAATAATTCCCTGTCATATGTCTTGAGCAACTGCTATCCAAGTACCACTTATTCTTCTTTTTCTTTAAGCCCTATAGAGATAATATCAAGTTTTAGATAACCAAACCTTTTTGAGTCTTTTAGAGTTAGCAATGGTTCCTTTCGGAACCCAAACACATTTCACACAATAATATGCATTTCTCTTTACTACACATCTATTTTTCATATGACCATCTTGATTACAATAATGACATACAATTTAATTGTTAATAGATGCATTCTTCACAAAATAACTCTTGTAATATTTTTGTTTCAAATTTGGCTTATAACCAATGCCTCCTTTGTCAAAAATACATTTTTGTTAGTTTCGCAAGTTGTCCAACATCTTTTGTCCATTTGTAAATTTTAGCATAATCTCATTTAGTTTATTGCTCTTCTTTTTAAGCATTTCATTTTCATTTTTCAAGTCATTCATGTGTGACTCTAAGTGCTCATATGGAGTGCTAGAATTCTCAAATAATGCAATTCTATCATACAATGCTTTATTCTCTAATTCTAGGCATGTAATCTTTGCACTAAATGATTCATTTTCATTTTTAAGCTCTATCATCTTCTTTTTAAGACATAAATTCTTTTTACCAATCTTCATCAACTCATCATGCAAATCCTTAAAGGCATCATGTAATTCATCATATGTAGGAAGAGTACTTACCTCATCAAGTTCATCACATGATTCTTCCCCAAAGGCCATAAGAACTAAATTTTTCATTTCTTGTTGATCTTCATCATCACTTGTTTCCTCATCGCTATCATCCCATGTCGCCACTATAACTTTCTTCTTGAGTTTGTTGAGAAGAGAACATTCCAGTCGTATGTGTCCGGGCTTCTTACATTCATAGCAAGTGATTAGCTCTTTCTTCTCATTCTTATTTTTGTAGCCTCTGAACTTTCTATGCTCATTATTCTTCTTGTAAAATTTTCTGAATCTTCTAGCCAATATTGCCAACTCTTCATCATCCATTTTACTTTCCTCATCACTCTCACGTTTTGAAGCCTTGAGAGCAATGTTTTTCTTCTTTTCCTCATGCCCTTTTTCAGCTGCCAAACCTTCTTCATATGAAATAAGAAAACCAATTAAATCATCAATAGTTAATACATTTAAATGTTTGGTTTCCTCAATGGAAGTCCTTTTTGGTCACCATTCTTTAGGTATCGACCTAATGATTTTCTTAACTTTCTCGCTATTTGAAAAAATCTTTCCTAGGGCTCCTAAAGTGTTTATTATGTCCATAAATCTAGTATACATAGAGTACACATACTCATTTGTTCCATTTGAAACTACTTATTTTAGATTCTTTCACTTAGTTTGTGCCTTCATAAACAATTTCAAATTTGTGCCAAATTTCATTAGCACTTTCGCAACTAGACACTTTATGAAACTCTTTCTTATCTAGTGCACAAAACAAGGCATTGATAGCCTTGAAATTTAGAGAAGTTTTTCTCTTTTCGAATTCATTTCATTCCCGTGAAGGTTTTGGAATATCTTTCCTGACTTTATTTTTAGTCAAAGGCATGAAAGGACCATCATTAACGATTTCTCAAATTTTATAATCTAGGGCTTGCAAGTAAATTCTCATCCTAGTTTTCCAATACCGGTAATCGTTTCCATCAAAGTAAGGTGGTCTAGTGGTGGACTATCCTTCCCTAAACGTGGAATCATTTTGAGTTGCTATTGATCTTTAGCTCTAGACGATTAAATCTAAATAAGAGCACCTCGGTCTGATACTAAATGAAATATAAGTGTGCAACCCAAGAGGGGGGTGAATTGGAATTTTAAAAATTATCCTAGCAAATCCACAAAACAAGCAATCTAATGTCTTAATAAAAACTGAAAGCGATAAGTTCAATAAAAGCACAATAACAAATGAGTAAGGGAGAAGAGAAACAAACATACGAATTTTTACATAGTTCGGTAATCCCCGCCTATGTCCACGCTTCCAAGCGATCCAAGCTTGAAGATTTCACTATCCGAGCCTTTCCAAGGCTTCAATCGTTTACAATTGACTTCAAGGTGTCAATGAACCTTTACAATAAAGAGATTATCTCCCAATCTCTTCACTCAAGTGTCTCACACACTCAAACTCTTACAATTAAGATAAAGAAATGAAAGTTATAATAAAACTAACTCAAAGAGTAGATATTCAAAAATTAAGCACAAGAGAGGATTTAATGTTTTTGAGATTTGAGAATTGAAAACTCAAGATATCTTGTGTGCTTTTTGTTTTTGCTTGTTGGAGAGCTTGAAAATAAATTGGATTTAAGTTTATATAGTTTGAGCTCAAAAACTAGTCATTATACACATTTTGGTCATAACCGGCTTACCGTTTATGGATATCCGATTAGCCGCTTAATGTTACCGTTACAGCCACAATTTTGAATTTCTGAACATTCGGTATGCCGCTTGTGAATCCGATTAGCCATTTAAGTTCTAGAAACATTATGCCCGAATCCGGTCTACCGTTTGTCAGGATCTAGTTAGCCGCTTGTTACAGTAACTGCTACAGTGAAATTTTTTCTAAATTTACCGTTTGACCCTAAAACTTTATAAAACTATATTATGGCCTAAAATGTTATGAAAGCTTTCAAATAGGTCCAATTTCAGAATTTTTAAATAATACTTGTCAATCCCAAAACTTTTTGAAATTATGATTTCACCCAAACTATGTGAAATTATAGAATGACCCAAAATATTTAAATAGCTTCAAATAAGTTCAAATCTGAAATTTTAAAACAAATATCAAAGGTTTTAAAATACTTTCATTTTAGTCCAAATACTTTAATTCCATAAAATTATTTTCTTATTGTAAAAGCACAATTCATATCTCTTTGTTTAATCAACACATGTGGTTTGTTATCATCAAAATCAATATCTATAGCCATATAGGCTAACAAGTGCCACTTTTGTAAGAAACCTAGGCACAAGAGAGCCGAATGCAGGGGATTCAAAGTAGGAAAAGAAAGGTATTCATGTAGATTTTGTAGGCTTTGAATCTAATCTAGTTGATGTTCTTTCTAATTCTTGGTGATTGGATACTGGTACAGCCATTAATATAATGAATTCCTTACAGGAATTCAGAAGCAGAAGGGAGCCCAATGAAAAGGAGTTGATAGTTCACATGGGCAATGGAGTGACAGCCAAAGTTAAAAGCATAGGAGTTGTCACACATCTAGCACATGCTATTTTTTGGATCTATTAAATACGGTTTATATTATTTCTATTAGAAGAAACTTGATATCTGTATTTATTTTGGATAGATGTGGCTATACTTTTCATTTTGGTGATAGAAAAGTTTACTTATTCCGCAATTCAGAGTTAGTTGGTTCTGGCACTCTATATAATGGCTTATATATGATTGATTTATTTTCTTGTGCTGCGGAATCATCATCCAATGCTCATGTTATGAATATTGTTAGCTCTAATCATGCCAAGCTAGGTTGATGAAAATTCCTCTATGTTGTAGCATAAACGGTTAGGTCACATTTCTAAATAGAGGATGAAGAGGTTTATTAAAGATGACATTCTTAATACTTTAGATTTCTCTGATTTTGGCACTTGTGTTGATTGTATCAAAGGCAAACTTACTGCCAAAACTAGAAAAGAGAGAACTCAGAGGAGTCAATGAGTGCTGGAGTTGGTACATACAGACATTTGTGGGCCATTTACTCCTATTGCCATTGGAGGTTATAAGTACTTCATCACGTTCATCGATGAACTTTCTCGTTATGGTCATGTTGAACTTCTTGCTGAAAAGTCTAAATCTTTATCTGTGTTTTAAGCCTTTAAAGCTAATGTTGAGCTCCAAAAGAGTAAGAAAATTAAAGTAGTAAGATCAGACAAAGGTGGTGATTACTATGGGCAATATGATGAAACTAGGCGTAATCCTAGACCTTTTGCTCGATTTCTTCAGGAATATGGAATTGAAGACCAATATACAATGCCTGGGACTCCTGAACGAAATGGAATTGCAGAAAGGAGAAATTGTACCCTTCTTGACATGGTGCAGTGTATGCTGAGTGACTCCACTTTACCAAATTTTCTGTGGGGTGAAGCCTTAAGAACTGCAGCTTACATTTTGAATTAGGTACCTATAAATTCGGTGCCCAAAACACTTCATGAGTTGTGGTCAGGGAAGAGACCAAGTCTTCGTCATTTCCATGTCTAGGGGTGCAGAGCAGAAGTGAGGCCCTATAATCCACAATCAAGGAAACTTGATCTGAAAACCATTAGTGGTCATTTTATTGGCTATTGTATAGGCTCAAGGGATTTTAGATTTTATTGTCGTTCCCACACTACTAGAATCATTGAGTCTGATCGTGCATTTATTTTGAGGATGATCACAATGGTGGGAGGTCTGAGCTTCATAGTCTTACATTAAGAGAAGAACGTGTGGTCTTGCCTATTCCATATTTTCCGACTTTTGCGATGGGATTATCACATATTGAGGTTTCTTCTACTGATCCTAAACTTCATCATGATATAGAGTTTATGACTGTAGAGGATGATGTTACTGATGTGCAATTGAGGAGATCAGAGAGGATCAGGAGACCTGTAATTCTTGATGATTATGTTGTTTACTTGCAGGAACATGATTTTGATGTTGACTCATCATCTGATCCTATTACCTTTCAAGAGGCCATCGGTTGTTCAGAATCCTCATTTTGGATACATGCGATGCATGATAAGATGGCATATATGTATCATAATGGGGTTTGGGATTTTGTTGAGTTGCCAGATGGATGCAAGCCAATTGGTTGCTAATGGGTTTTCAAAACCAAGAAAAATGCAGAGGTCAGGTAGAGAAGTACAAAGCTAGGCTTGTGGCTAAGGGTTTCAGTCAAAGAGAAGGCATTGATTACATTGAAACTTACTCTCCTGTTTCTACCAAAGACTCTTTTCGTATTATCATGGCATTGGTAGCTCATTTCAATTTAGAATTGCATCAGATGGATATGAAGACAACTTTTCTTAATGGGAACTTGTTTAAAGATGTATATGGTGCAACCTGATGGTTTTGTTGAGACTAATAGAGAAAACATGGTGTGTAAGCTTAAAAAGTCCATTTATGGACTTAAATAGGCATCCAGACAGTGGTATTTGAAATATCACGATATTGTCACCTTTTATGGGTTCCAGGAGAATGTTGTTGATCAGTGTATATACTTGAGAGTCAGTGGGAGCAAGTATATCATTTTGGTGCTTTATGTGGATGATATCTTGCTCCCTATTAATAACATTAATTTTTTACTTGAGACAAAACAAATGTTGTCATACAACTTTGATATGAAGGATCTTAGGGAAGCCCATTATGTATTAAGAATAGAGATTCTTCGTGATAGATCTAGAAGAATTCTAGGATTGTCTCAAAAGACTTACATTGATCGTATTTTAAAAAGGTTCAATTTGCAGTCTTGTGCTCCTGGGAAAGCTCCAATTTCAATAGGTGCCAAAATTTCCAAGTCTCAATGTCTCGATAATGATGTAGACAAAGCTAGAATGCAAACAGTCTCGTATGCATCAGTTGTGGGTAGCTTGATGCTCAAGTCTGTACTCGCCCTGATATTGTTTTTCCTGTGGGAGTACTTGTAAGATACCTGAGCAATCCTAGACATGAACACTGGAAGGCTGCAAAGAAAGTACTCAGATATTTGCAAGCCACTAAAGATTTTGTATTGACATATCAGCAATCTAACTATTTGAATATAGTTAGATATTCTGATGCTGATTACGCAGGGTGCTTGGCAAAACATGTTTATGATGGCAGGAGGAGCTATATCATGGAAAAGTGCCAAGCAAACACTTATAACTTCTTCAACAACGAAAGCAGAACATGTAGCATGTTTTAAGGCTACACGTCAAGGTTTATGGATGCAGAATTTTATCACAGGGCTAGATTGTATATTGGTCGTACCGAGGCCATTAACAATATACTGTGATAATTCTGCGACTGTTTCTTTTTCTCACAGCACAGGGAGTTCCTCACATTCCAAGCACATTGATATTAAATACTTATTTGTGAGAGAGAAAATTGCTCTATCTTGTGTCTTAGGAGAGTATATCCCTACAGAACTCATATTAGCCGATACACTTACTAAAACTTTAGCTCTAAAAGTATTTAGGGAGCATGTGACGCAAATGGGATTCTTATAATCCACTTATATACACTGAGTCAATGGGAGTTCTGATTTGTATTATAAGTTGCAATTTAAATGAGATTATGTATTACTCGTTTTGTTATCATGCATGCATGTTGTTATGTGATATTGATATTCCATATATTGTGTACACATTTGGTTGCGTATGGCATTATGTATAGAATAAGGATATTATGGTCCGAGACATTTTGTTCAGTCTCAATATGGACATTAAAGACTGAAGCATTATGACTTAGCTTCAGTGTGCTTTCTTGAGACATTTTGATTTAGTCTCATTATGATTAAAAGGGAAGCTCGCTTCTCAAGACATTTTGCTAGAGTCTTATTATGGTTATAAAGAATCGATGGTCTAGGAGACATATTGTTTTCATCTCATTTTGCTAGACATGTGGACTTTGTCAAAATGAGCATGTTGATCACATTGTCATGTTATTTCCATAATTATACTTGTATACTACTACATAGTCACGTGTTTATAAGTGTCTTGTTATGTGGAACATCATGTCAGTGCACATATGACTTGATACTTATGGCACATTTTGGACTTATTTATGTTTTAGGTGATTGCTTGTATTTGACCTTTTGTTATAGTCACGTATCGATTAATTCAGTTGTTTTCAAAATATTATTTTATTTTAAATTTATCATTAGAGTGATTTCTGTCGTTCAAGTGGGAGATTGTTAGATTTATTTCTCACATTATGTGGACTGACATAAATCATCCTAATTATTTTCTATATTTTACCGAATTAATACATGACTAATGTCAAATATTATGGAACAATTTTGACAGACTCATTTATTAAATGATCAAATATTGTGTTAATGAGTCTGATTTTGACATACCTTATATAGTAGTATATTATGGATAAGTATAATCCTTAATTGTGTTATTTTAGCTCATAATGGGATGGGCAATTTTGTACTAACACATGAGGAGTCCATACGTTCAACCACTGCATTTAAGTAATTTCAGCCCATTGGAAGTTTACAGTTCAAAATTTGTGGCATGAGTGCAGTGCACCTCTCTCTCTCCCTCTTGTCTCCCGTGTGTGCACAGTAAGTTGGTGAGAAAAGCCAAATCTTCAGCTGAAGGAAAGGAAGCGGGAATTCAGAAGCTGGATCAAAGTTGTAGCAACTCTGTTAAAGCTCCATAACAAGCTTCCAAGTTCAAATCCATGGGAGATCATGGAACTTCGAAATTACCTAAAATATGTGTTTATTTGGAAATGAAAGGTTAAGGGCATAAAGTTTGTATTTGTTTCAGCAGTTTTGGTATGAAACTTTGTATAGATTGTAACTAGAGGTTTAGTTAATCTATATCCTCTTGAACTGAATCTCGATACCTATTAGATTAAAAAAAAAAGAATATAAGAGCCATCTTCATGCAATGCAAAAAGTTTGTTTCATAACATTGATTTTACAATATGTTTTAATTTGTTTGTTGAGATGCATTTATCAATTATCATATTAATGGAAAAACATTTAATAGTTTATATTTTCATATTTTTACTGGCTATTACGAAAATTTTTGGAGCTATTGAGTTTATTTTTTGGATATTGCTTTTGGGTCTTTATTTTTAACTATCAAATATTCCTTTTTTTTTTCTTGTAATGTGATGTGGCAATTACAAAAGTCCCTAAAGCAAGTTTTACAATGAAAAGCTCTTTTCTGTTTGATCTGTTCCATAATGGTAATTTTTAATACAAAATTTAAATTAATCATAAAAAGATATAATATAATACACGTAACACTAAACATAATATAATTAAAAATTAATACAGTACAGTGTTGTACTAGACACTATATAGCATTATTATAGCCTAATGCTAATGAAATGCATCATAATATAATACATTTGCATTAAAATAATGTAATGCAATATAATATAATATAGTGCGCCAAACACACCCCTAATGCAGTATAATATAATATGCCAAACATACTTTTATATTACATTTACTTTATAGATTGGGAAATCGGAAATTTGAATGAGAATGATTTATAATGTTTATTTATTAAAAAAGAGATGGGAACGAGAATGAAACATGTGTGGCCTACATATTTTTAGAATTAAGGAATGAAAACTTGATTTGGGGTTGGGAATCAAGTTTCCATTCCTTAAACTCCCCATTTTAGCTCACTATTAGGGGTGTTCAGAATCCAATCCAATCCACTCAATCCGTCTGATCCGCATAAATCCAATTCGTTGATTGGATTGAAAATTGGAAAATCCGCAATCGGTGGATTGGATATGGATTTACTTATGTGAATCCACAAAAAAAAATTAAACTTGTAAATTAGGCATTATACAGTTTAGGGGTGGCAATATGGGTCAGGTTTCGTTTATCCGATGCGATTCGATGCGAATTAAATGGGTTTGGGTTTGAAAAAATTGATTCATTTAATAAATGGGTGAATTCGATTTGATTCGTTAATTAAAAAAAAATCAAATGCAGGTTTGAAAATTTTGATTCGTTTATTCATTTAGAATTCGTTTAATAAATGGGTCATAAACGAATCGAATACGAGTCGATTCATTTATTATTCGTTTAATTAAATTACTTTTTTATCCTTAAATTTATTTAAAAACATTTTGAAATTTGAAGGTTAATATTGTAATTTACTATATGACAATTAAAAAAATAACAAACACATTACACACTTACACATTCGCATTTGACAGTTCACACTCACACACGATTGCACGAGGCCGCAAACACAAAAATCCTAACACATAGGGAAAGAGAAGTCGTCACTGCAGCCATCAAAGCCAATGGCCGCTGCTGCAACTCCTAGCTGCCGCCACCAATCCAGCCACACGACACACCCCAACCCTCACCGACGCGGCCACTAGTGGTACGAACTCACGCCACGACAGCCGCGCCACCACCACGACAGCCGCGCCAACTACCCACCATCACGATACACCACTGAAATTTCACCTTTTATTGTTGTTTTACTGTTGTTTTACCGCTGTTTTGTTGTCGTTTTACTACTACTTTACTGTCATTTTACTGTTGTTTCGCTGCTGTTTTACTGCCTTTTTTTGCTATTTTTCCACTTTTTTGTTGCTATTTTACTGTTATTTTACTGCTGTTTTGCTGCTTTTTTATTACTGTTTTACTATCACTATACTGCTATTTCATTGTTGTTTTACTGCTATTGTTTGGCTGCTGTTTCGCTACCATTTTTTGCTATTTTTCCACTATTTTATTATTGTTTTACGATTATTTTACTACTATTTTGCTGTCGTTTTACTACTGTTTTACTACTGTTGTTTGGCTACTGTTTCGTTGCCATTTTTTTGCTATTTTTCTACTATTTTGTTGTTGTTTTATTGTTGTTTTGTTATCATTTTACTACTATTTTACTGCTGTTTTATTACTATTTTATTGATATTTTGTTGCTATTTTACTGTTGTTTTGCTGCTATTTTACTGCTGTTGTTTGGCTGCTGTTTTGCTGCCATTTTTTGCTATTTTTCACTTTTTTTGCTATTTTACTGTTATGTTATTGCTATTTTTCACTATTTTGTTGTTTTTTTACTGCTATTTTGCTGCTATTTTATTGTTGTTTGGCTGTTGTTTTGCTACCGTTGTTCTTTTGCTAGCATTGCTGCTATGTTTACTGCTTTTTTGTTGTTTTGGTGTTTTTTTTCTATTAATCAGGGCCCTTAAATAATCTTCAATTATTTTGTTTTTAGGAGAATAGACACAAGCCAAAGTAATTCAGCCTACAAAATTAACAGTTCTAATGTTGGAGTTGATGATGTAAATGACATAATCGAACTAGAAGAAGAGATTGAAAAAGGTTTAAGGCCAGTGGAACAAAAGGCACCACGGCAAAGGAAACTAACTTCACAAGTTTGGTCGTTGTTCCATAAGGTTTCGGGGGATAAGTATCCGAACAAGAAGCCGAGAGCGGTGTGTAAACAATGCAGCATTAAGTACGTGGTTGTGCGCAATTATAGTACAGGTAATCTAAGAAGATATTATGAAACTTGTGCAAAATTTAAAAAGCGTGATCCTGTACAAATGATGTTAGATCGTAGTGATGGGCTGTCAACTCGTGTTCCCAAGTTTGAAGCTCATGTGTTTCATGAATTATTGTCTTGTGCCATTGTTATGCATGATTTGCCATTTCAATTTGTTGAATATAAGGGAATTTGAAGAATTTTGAATTATTTGTGTGATGAAGTGCCCAACATTTGTAGGAACACTGCGAAAGCCGATGTGTTAAAAATGTATAATAAGGAAAAGACAAAAATTAGAAGCATGTTAGAAGAAGCTCCTAGTAGAATATGTCTTACTACTGATTTATGGACTTCTATAACTACAGATGGTTATTTATGTCTCACTACACATTTCATTGATAAGGGATGGAATTTACAGAAAAAAGTGCTGAATTTTATGAAATGCCAACTCCACACACTGGGGTTGCTTTGGCTAAAAAAATATTGTCATTATTGTGTGAATGGGGTATTGAGAAAATGATTTTTTTTCATTGACTGTAGACAATGCTTCAAGTAATGATGTTTGTGTTGTAATGTTAAAAAGTCAATTGAGATTAAGCAATACATTGGTGTGTGATGGGGATTTATTTCATATTTGATGTTGTGCTCATATTATTAATTAATTATTCAACAAGGATTGAAAGAAATTGATAAAAAAATAGAGAAAGCCCGTGAGACTGTGAAATATGTCAAAGGGTCACAAGCGAGAAAAAGAAAATTTTTAGAGTGTGTTAAGTAAGTATCTCTAGATGACAAGAAAGGATTAAGATACGATGTTCCTACAAGATGGAATTCAACTTTTCTCATGCTTGATAGTGTTCTGTGTTACAAAAATGCTTTCCATCATCTACAATTAAGTTATTCTAATTACAAGAATTGTCCTTCTGAAGAAGAATGGGGGAAAATAGAAAAGATTGACAAATTCTTGTCAATGTTTTATGAGATCACATGCATTTTTTTTGTTCAAAATACCCCACTTCAAATTGTATTTTTCGAAGGTGTTTGCGGCTAAGGTTGCTTTGATCAATTATTGTGTAGTGAGGATGTGTACATGAAAAGTATGGCACAAAAAATGATCGAAAAATTTGAGAAGTATTGGTCTGATTTTTGTACTATTTTGGCCATAGCGGTCATCTTGGATCCTAGATACAAGGTGGCATTTATTGAGTTTGCTTATAGCAAGGGTTATGCTCAAAATTTGGAGGAGTTGAAACATGTTCGAGATAAATTGAAAGGTGAGTATAATTTGATCGCACCATCTTCCTCCACTACATTCGTACTCACTCAAATGAGTGATGTTGGTTCAAGTGCGGGACGTAATGAAAATAGTCAAAGTACACTTAACTAAAGGACCATGGATATGTTCAAGGTATATTTACAATTTTCTTATTTTGTTCATTGTAAGACTTATTATTTCCATACTTGTTTTGAATTTTGACTATTCTTATTTCTTAATTATTTTGTAGGGGTTTGATGATTTTGATAACAGGGATTGTAGTGCTTATGTTAGAAAATCTGAATGGGAGCTTTATTTAGATGAGCCAAGAATTGATAGAAAGATTGATTTGAACATTCTAAGTTTTTGGAAAGGAAATGGATTTCGCTATCCTAACCTTTCTTCTATGGCTTATGATATCTTGAGCATTCCTATATCCACTGTTGCATCTGAATCAGCTTTCAGTGTTGGCGGTCGAGTTCTTGATCAATTTCGAAGTGTATTGAAGCCAGAGACAGTCCAAGCAATTATTACTACTAGAGATTGGAAGTTTGGAGAGATTGGTAAAACTTGCTCATAAAATTTATTTACTTTTCTTTTATAATATTATGTGCAATTGTTTCTAATTAAGATTTATTTTTATAAAATTATTGTAGAAAATTTGGATGTCACTATGGACCAAATTACTCAAAACATTATGAACATAAGCACTAATTGTGCTCCATCTGCAGAGAGTGCCAATGATCCAAATGACAGTTTGTGAGTGTGGTAGGTAAAGTTTTTATCTTGTTTAATTATTATTTCCTTGAAAATGCTACAAATTTGCTAGATATTTGATTTTTGAAATTTTACAATGACTATTATCAATATTACGGCATGTTAATAACATTTTATTTACTTTTTGCTGTAAAATTTTTTTTTTCAAGGTGACAAAGACAAATGAAGAGAATTAAAGAAATTTCATTTCTTTATAATTTGAATTTGAATTATTATTATTTGTAATATTAAGGATTTGGTATTTGGTATTTGGATGACTGTATAATATGATTTGAATTATTTGTATTTTGTTGTGAGATATTAAATTTGTGTTTTTTTGCTTAATTTTGTTTATTAATTATATTTCTAAACGAATTGTAAACGAATCCTGATTGATTCGATTCGTTATGGATTCGTAAAGAATAAATGAATAATAAACGAATTCAGATTCGATTCGATTCATTTATCAATTTTATTAAACGAATCGAACCGAATATTCGTTTAATAAATGAATCGAATCCGAATCATGAAATTTCAATTCGTTTAATAAATCAATCGAATTCGAATCCATAGACTTTTGACCCAATTCGTTTACGATTCAATTCGAATTCGATTCGTTTATTCGTTTTGCCACCCCTAATTATACTTACTAATAAATAAATTAAAATATAGTTACATTAACATCATATTATGTCTTATCCGATAATAATATAAATTAAAAATAATTAAATAAAAAATATAGTTTCCTAAGTAGTTAATTTTCAAGTACTAATCTAAACAAATGAGTTTTCTTTTTTGGTATGTTATATTTTAAAATTTTGAATGTATTTTCTAGCTTTATTTAAACAATTAATTTATTTAAATCTTATTTAATTTTAAATTTGATCAGTATTAAGATCATTTTTATATTAATTTTTTATTTAGTTAGTTCATGGATAAGACATGATTAAAAATTTTTAGCATACAAATCAATCCGCAAATGGTGGATTAGATATGAATTAAGTCAAATCCACATCCGATCCGTAGACGTATGAATTGGATTTGGATTGAATTTCACTAATCTATGGATTGAATTGGATTAAAAATTTATAATCTGCAAAATCATGGATCAGATGTTGATTGATGTGAAATGCAAGTTATACAAACCAAGAGGGGGGATGAATTAGGATTTTAAAATTTATGCAATACAATTCGCACAACAATTTAATCTACTACCTTAATCAAATGAAAACAATAAATTCAATCAAGCACAATATTAAAAGAATAAGGGAAGAGAAAACAAACACAAGGATTTTTACGTGGTTCGGCTATCTCCACCTACGTCCACGCCTCCAAGCTCACCCGGCTTGAGGATTTCACTATCAAGCCTCCCAAGGCTTCAAATATTTACAATTGACTTCCAAAGTGTCAATGGACCTTTACAACAAGAGATTATATCCCCAATCTCTTCACCCCAAGTGTTTCCCATACTTGTGCATTCACAATTTGATGAGAAATGAAAATCACAACAATTAAACTCTCTTTAAGAGTGGATAACAAATTATAACTCAATAATGATTCAATAAATGATGATTTGCGAAATAGAAGCTCAATATATGTTATATAATCTTGTTTTTTCTTGTATTAGTACTTATAATGAAGTTTGAGTTGAGTTTTTATAGTGAAAGCCCAAAAACTAGTCATTATAGGCAAATTTCTGTGCCCAAGCGGTTAGCCGCTTGATTATCCGGTAGCCGCTCAGGAACAGTGATATTACCGTTATTTTTGAATTTTGCTACAGTAATACTGTTGAATAAAATTACACTTTAGTCCAAAACTTTTTATAATTATACTATAGCTCAAAACATCATTAAACTTTGCAAGTAGGTCTAATTTCAGAACTTCTTAAAAATAGTTCTTTCCCAAACTTTTTGAAATTATGATATTGCCCCAAAGATTTTATTTTTTCGCACAAATGTCTTTTTCAACATAATGCCCATATTTTTTAAAGTTCTCAAAATCTTTCCCTTAGTCCAAAATATTCATAAATTATAGTATGGCTCAAAACATTTCAAATGTTTGTAAAAATGTCCAACTCCGAAATTTAATACTTATTAAAATCGAAGATTTCAAAACTTAGCATTTAAGTCCAAATTACTTAAATCCACAAAATACTTTACTTTATAAAAATAAAAACCTTTTAGTTTATGAAAAGTATTTAATTAAATTAATCTCTTGAGCTTCTCAAATGCTAAATTATGCATCAATTAAATCATACCGGCTTAACAAGAATTTATCGCACTAATTTGTTCGTTGAGCTTTAAACTATATCCTTAATATTGCCGTTGTCCGTTGAGTGTCTTCAAACTTGATTTTACTTGATTCTACTTGATTCACTTGCATAAATATTATCCTTCAAAAACTAGTGAAAATGTGAAATACAATATTTAGTAAATCACTTAATACATATGTTTGTTATCCTCAAAATTACATTATTTATGTCTAGCTCTTTAGGCTAACATGATGTCCAATCCGTAAAATTTGATCCGCGAACACCCCTACTCACTATTGTCCTCAATTTAGATATTTTTATATTATATTATTGTTATGGCTATTATTCTTATTTTTGTAATTGTTGTTAATAAGAATAATAATAATGATACCAGTAGTAATAGTAATAATAATTTTAACAATAATAATAATATAATACTAGTAATAATAATCTTAACAATTATTATCACCCCACCACCACTACTATTATTATTAACAATAATTATTTTGAATAATAATAATAATCACAATTATTATAATAAATTTTTATTGCGGTCATTTTAGTAATTTGTAACAATTTATTTAAATTTTAAGACAATGTAAACACATCAATGACAATACAAGTCATTCCCATTTTGCTTCTTAAAATAAATAATTTATTCTAATTTCCATTATCTACTCTCAATTTCAACTCATTTTAATTTCAATCCATTTCAATTTCAAATACTAATTAGTAAACACACTATTAATATTTTTCGTCCATTTAAATTTTCATTGTTTAGGGGATCAGATTATAGTTACAACAATCATGTTACATCACCCAACACCGACGACTCACTGCCATGATGATAAGGACTAACAAAAATTAAAACTAAGACATGCGCCATTAGATTTTAAATAATTAGTCACTGAAACCCAATAGCCATAATCCTGACTAGTATGTTAAATAATTTGTACCATAAATGGCATAAATGCCTCTAAAAGGATTGAGGCATAGATTCATCATAACTATAGAATATCCTCGTTTATTTCCTAAGTTAAAATGAAATGCCCAAATGAATAGAGGATGCAAATTTTCAAAGGATCAAATTCATAACTTTTCTAACAAGAGATTCGTAAATAATAAGCAAATACAGGTTCTACAATCCTGTTAAAGATTAAAAAAAAAAAAGATAAGCCAGTATGACATGTATCCGAGCTTGTACCATTCAGAACCATACCATATCAATAATGTCACTTATACCCACAAGCAACATTCAGTACTATTGAATAACATATAACCTCCTCATGAGTTGATTTATTACCAAAAAAAAATTCTCTACAAAAGCTAGAATGTTGACCAAACAGGCGAATATTTCCTAGCAAATCAGAGCAGATGTAGATTTTGTTGGGAAAATATGCTGTTTAAAAGCATATGTGTTTATTTAATTGTAATAAACATTTTTTTCTGATTAATAAAATTAATAAGGTATTTATTCAAATATCTTGATTGCATTAATATTTGTATTAACGTCCATTTAATCATATTATATGTATTTATGTGATCACCATGTCGATTCACAGAAGACATAAATACAAGTTATCTTATGATTAAATAAATTTAGTTCGCAGTTCATAAATAAAGTTGGGCACTTTATTTAGGTATAGACTGTAATAAATTCATTGAATGATTTGTCTTAATCATGTATGAATTTATTGATGTAGTACGACTACATTGAATAGGATCACATATGAGATTTAATTAACTTTGTAATAACTGTCAGACTTATTAAATCTCATAGGCGTTGACTTTACTGTAATCTTAATTTGAGTTAATTATGATTTCATGATTGTGATTGTTATTCTATTTGAGTTACCAATGGGCACGACACATCCTTGTGGTCAAGATTACCCAGTATCTTGGTGGGAGCAATTATGAGTATTGGAGTTATAGATTAACAATATAGAATTTGTACAACACATCTCTTGATAGGTTTTCGACACTTGATCATAGAATTCTCTGGCCAGAGTGTGTCAGCATATTTAGTATGTTGAAAATGATCATTAGAGAAAATCAGTAAGGATTAAGGAATAAGATGTTATTAAATTGATTGGACATTTGAGATATCAATTTAATTAACGATGTGGTACGAAGGATTGTGCAGTAAAGAAATCAATGTGGCTTGGGACGAATTATTATTCGAGCATACAATTATAGAAGTCAGTTCCAATCTTTTAGTGGAGTAGATTTGGAATTAAATAATTGGGCTAGTTTAATTACAGACCTAATTATTGTAGCCACTATTGTATGTTCCCAAATGATCCCCGAGTTAGCTCATTTAATTGACTGCACCACTATTGGACTAATAAGTAAGATAACTAGCTATTTGGGTCAAAAGCCTAAATATATCATTTAGTGAGAGGCTCCATTTAATTAGATTTTGTATAAGGGGCCTTATGTTATTCTACAAGGTGGGTCCCCTATTGAAAAAGAAAATAATGTGAGTTTTATTTTTGGATTATTTGGAGCCTAAGTTTTCACTGAGGGGTGATATAAAAGGCTTATTTTCTCAAAAGAAAAAAGAGAGAGCCACTTTATACAAATCTGAGAATAAGATTTTTCTCTCTATTGTTGAGAGAAAAATTTTCTCGCGCTAGTTGCTTTAGTAGTGATAAAGCGCCCACACGTCAAGTGCAGATCGAACCTGAGTCATAACCTTGAAGATTATTGGTGGCAGTTCGTGATCTAACAAGCGTGGTGGTGACGGATCGTGATCTAACAGGAGTGGTGGTTGTAGATCGTGATCTAGGAGCCTAAATCACTTCAGCGGAAAAAGCCAACTCGAATTTTCAAGGTACGATTTCTAGATTACGTATTCTTACATATTATATAAGAGCAATCCTTAAAAAGGTTTTATAAAAAATTAAAAACCTAAATTTTCCTAACAGATTTTTAGAACCAACCCCCAGCCACTATCTTTCTTTTAAACAGAATAGCAGAATAAAACATTTCAAGGGGTAGTCTCTTTTTCCATACCAACATCTTCTATTTGCTTAGCATTGTTTGGCTTCTTTAAAATATGTCATGTCATAGGATCGATGGGACGTGTATCACGTGGTCCGCCTTTGTGTCCCATTACCACCATGGTGGCGAAGGTAGTAACCTAGCCTTGAAAAGAACGCACTGGATGAGGTCTGATAGTTGAGCACTAACTGATAGCTAATACTTGCAAAAATATTAAAGAGAAACCAAATTAGGCAGAGATAAAGCAGTGAGATGTTTTATGCAATTTTTTATAAGTTATTTATATTACTCAGGTATGGTAGGCATTAAAGTTATCAAAAAGTTAGTTCAAATGAGAAAACTACATCATTTATTGTGAGCGCTAAGCTTACAATTCTAACAAAGCAAACATGAGGACAACATTAAAATTCTTGTATAATCAACCTTACACAGATATATCAAGAAAAAGAAAAAGAAAAAATTCACTAAGTATCATTCGACCGCCTCAAAAAAAATAATTCATGTTCAGTAGACTATGGTAACCTTACCAGCAGATGCCTTTGCCATGATTTTACCATACAATAGAAACAGGCTTTCAACAAATAGTTTCACTGTCGACATAGAAATTATTTCATATGATCATAGTTGTGAACTTCCAAAAGCAGGCCGCACAAATTTTCTAAGAAGGCATATAACTTATCAAATTTCAGCTTTGACAAACACTGATAGTTCAAATGGTAAGAGTTCAAATCAGTATCAAGGCCAAAGCATGGCAACATTATTGGATGCTTGATGACATGAAAGCCTCTTTAAGGGAAATCGTGTGGGTTGAATCAAGCTAAGGTAATCCATTGATTCTCATTTTGTTAAAGATCAAAATTAAATGTTTTTCACAAGGAAGATCAATTAACCACTGTATCATCTGTGGATGACCAAATGAGCCGTGCATTTGCTTCTAGCATGCCACAAATATGTATGCTACAGTTTCACTTCAAGTTTTTTTCTTTAGTTTTAGATAGATAGGTCCCATTTAAGAATCCTTGACTTCAGCTTCATTAAGCTAAAGGATATAAAAGCACAAATTTCAATAAATTATAATATAAAATATGTTTTCTTATCTTTTAATTTGGAAAATTATTCTATATAAAATATGTCGAAAATTATTCATCATTTAGTGCATTAAAAATAGAAGAAAAGTGAAATAACTCTTACCATTCGAAGTCTTCCTTTAACACCAATTCTTTGGATAGGTTTTTCAACACAATTTGCCTTCTTTTCTAGGCAATTTCTGCTAGCCAAGAGACCTTTGGAAATGAAAATGGATATTTTTAATTTGAAACCATGGTTTAGATTTCCAACCATAGACTCAAGTCAATGTTTTCAAAATTGGCAATTTATTGTGTTTGGTTTCATGAGTCAACAGAAAGCAATAAATGTGATCTTAAGGAACTTGCAAGCAGCAGAATGATTCCAGTAACTCCTCTTATCCTTTTATCTTGTTACCTTTTATTTTTATAAGATTCATTGGTATTATACCACTTTCCCTGTAAATCCTAGTTAGTTTTATCATTGCAGTATCTTTCTCAACTCATAATGTGTAGTAACTCGTCAGTTCTTTAAACTTAAACAAACTAGTTACTGCCCAGGATTTCTTAGATCAGATCAAACACAAGTTGCACAGAACTTAAGATCGAATAGAATCTGTCACAACTTAAGTAATCAAATTGGATTTAACCAAGCACGAGAAAGAACCAAGAATCAAAGGAAAAACCAACCAAGAACCAGAAAGATTACATGGTTTAACAGAGCACAAAGTACTCTATTTACATCCACAGGAGAAGTCTTTGATGAGCTTTTTATTGATTCAAAAATGGAGATTTACACAGAGCCTTTACAAGATTCTATTCGAGAACAAGATGTAATCTTTCTATCTCAAGAACTCTCTCTACAAGACTCACTCAAAACCATTCTTTACTGACCCTCATTCCCAGCCTTTATAATCTATTTTAGAGGCCAAGAAGAATTACTAGATCGTTCAGTTTGTTAACACGTGGGTAACAAACTTAACGAACTCATTTCAGACTTCTGCATGTACTTCCTCGTGTGGTCATTTAAGTGGCTCACCAAAACGCGCCTCAATCACGTCGTTTAGATGCATTTGTTTTCTGCTGATCGCAGCTGAGCTGCACGTGAGTCTCTTAAGCAATTTAGAAGCCTTTAAAATGTTGTCGTATTTCTGAATTAACTTGATTCATTTGTCAACTTCACATTCTCCACCTTGAATCAAAGTTTTCCTCAATCATACACATTCTCCTTAACCTTACGCAACTTATTGGTCACATAAGCCAGCTGAGTCCAGATAGGTTCTGAATTTAGCTACTGGTACTACCTTAGTAAGAGCATCTGCAGGGTTCAAATTAGTGTGTATCTTCACCATTTTCACAGCACCTCTTAACACCTCATTTAAGATGAAATGGAGTTTGATATCTATATGCTTGGTCTTCTCATGGTGTGCTAGGTTTTTACATAAGTGTATTGCACTCGAGCTATCACAATGAATAGGCACTGATTTCTGACTTAACCCCAGTTCTGCTACTAACCCCTTAAGCCATAGCACTTCTTTTACTGCTTCTGTAGCAGCTATATACTCTGCTTCAGTTGTTAAAAGAGCCACCACACTCTGTAAAGTAGCCTTCCAATTTACAGTGGAACCATTTAGCATGAATATATAACCAGTGAGAGACATTCTTCTATCCAAATCCCCAGTATAGTTTAAGTCTACATACCATTTTAGTCCATCATCTTCTTCTTTAGCTTTGCCATATGTCAGGCCACATTTCACAGTGCCATGAAGATACCTTAGCATCCATTTGACAGCCTTCCAATGCTCTTTACCAGGCTGAACCATGTACTTACTCACAATATTGACTGCATGTGTTATGTTTGGCCTTGTAAGTACCATTGCATACATGAGGCAGCCTACTGCATTTGCGTACGGCATATTGACCATGTCTTGCTTTTCAGCTTCTGTTTGGGGACACTGCAGGTTGCACAACCTAAAGTGAGAAGCTAGGGGCAATTGCACAGGCTTGGCATTATCCATTTCAAACACTTCTAGCACTTTCCTCAAGTATTTATCTTGTGACAGAAATAGCTTGCCCTTACTTCTATTTCTTCTTATCTCCATTCCCAGAATCTTTCTAGCATACCCCAAATCCTTCATTTCGAATTCTGAGTTCAACAGCACCTCGAGCTTGTCTATTTCATCTCTATCCTTACAAGCAACCAACATGTCATCTACATATAGAAGGAGATGTATAGACCATCCTTGATTATTTTGTAGTAAACACAGTAATCATAACTACATCTAATAAACTCATGCATTTGCGTAAATTCATTAAATATAAGGTACCACTGCTTAGGGGATTGTTTAAGGCCATAACAAGATTTCTTCAGTTTTCATACGTGGTCTTCTTTTCCAGGGAGAATATATCCTTCAGGCTGGGACATCAATATCCCTTCCTCAAGTCTGCCATGTAGAAATGTTGTCTTGACATCGGGTTGATCAAGCTCCATGTCTTGAACAGCAGTGATGGCTAGTATCACTCTGATAGAGGCATGTCTGACAACAGGTGAGAAAACTTCTTTAAAATCTATCCCTTCCTTTTGTGTATAGCCCTTAGCTACTAATCTAGCTGTGAATCTTCTTGGTTCAGATCCACTTAGACTCTTTTTAACTTTGAATATCCATTTGCACCCAACAACTCTCTTGCGTTTTGGTCTTTTAACCAACTCCCAAGTCTTATTTTTATAGAGTGAAGTCATTTCTTCTTCCATAGCTCTTTACCATTCCTCTTTGAATAAGCTCTGAGTTTCTTCTTTAAAGCTTTTTGGTTCCCCATCATCAATTTCATTTGCAGCTGACAGAGCATAGCTAATGAGGTTTGCATATCCAAATCTCTTTGTGGGCTTGACTTGCCTTTTCTGTCCATCTCTTGTGAGTTGATATTCTTGAATTTGTTCCTGAGGACTTGACTGCTCTTGAGGTGATACTTTGTCTTCTTCTTGTTTATGAACTCCATCTAAATCTGCAGTACAGAAACTGTCAAATGGTTGATTGTAAAATTCCAGACCATTGTCTATTCTAAGTTTTTTCAACCTCTGTCCTGTTTGGTTTTCAACCAAATGTTTTCATTCCTTGAACTTCTCAAATACCTGGTCTTTGTTCTTCAAGACATACACCAAGACTTTCCTAGAGAAGTCATCTATAATGGACAAGAAATATCTATTACCTCCAAGTGAAACATTTTAAGCTGGCCCTCATAAATCAATGTGGGCATATTCCAATCTACCTTGCGACTTCTGATTTGATCTCTTGAAACTACCCAGTGAAGACTTCCCTAGAACACAGACTTCACAAAATTCCAACTTCCCAATCTTATCGGTACCAAACATACCCTGGTGTTTCAGCTCTTTAAGCCCTTTCTTACTTATGTGTCCTAATCTTAGATGCCATATTTTTGTTTTATCTTCAGTAGACTTTTCTGATACTCCAGCCTCTCCAGATATCACCACTCCTTCTAAGATATAAACCCCATTCTTCCTAATCCCTTTCATGACCAGATTTGAACCATTCAACACCCACAATTGTCTAGATTCAAGCCTAATTTTACACCCAATCTGATCCAGCATTCTAAGAGAGATTAAATTCCTTTTCAAATCAGGCACATGTCTAACTTGATTAATCACTCTAGTTGAACGACCATGTAACCTAAGGCAGACATTTCCAATTCCAATGATTCTACAAATTGAGTTATTTCCCATCATTACTCTACCACCATCAATTTCTTGATATTCAGTAAAGTAGGTTTTGACAGGACACATATGAAAAGTGCATTTAGAGTCTATAACCCATTTACCTTTTTGGCTGTTTTCAGTTGCCACACACACACCAACAAACTCATACCCCTCTTCTTCAACTACAGCTACATCTCCATTCGGGTTTCTTGAGTCTTTAGGCTTTCTTTGCTTTTTAGGGCAATCTTTTTTAAAATGACCCTCTTTATGGCATTGAAAGCACTTTAGATCTTTGTTCTTGTTCTTTTAATTCCCTTGGTTCTTCTTCTTCTTATCAGTCTTGAACTTTGTTGTCAATCCTTCACTTATGCCCTTCTCCATGTGGGTTTGCTTTTCTTGAAATCCCCTTGTGTTTAAGGCACATTTAACTTCATCAAGTGTCAAAGTTTGTCTACCATACATCAGTGCATCAACAAGATTCTCATAGGACTTTGGTAATGAACTGATCAGTAAAAGAGCCTTCCTCTCATCATCCAAAGCAGCATCAATGGTTTCTAGTGTGTCACACACCTTATTAAACTCATCAATATGTTCTTCCACAGAAGACCCCTCTACCATTCTCAAAGTAAACATCTTTTTTTTTAATGTAGAGTCTGTTTGCAAGAGATTTAGTCATGTAGAGACTTTCACGCTTGGCCCACAAACCTGCCACAATCTTTTCTTTGGCCACTTCCCTTATCACTGAGTCACCAGGATTGAGAATTATAGCACTTCTTGCTCTCTTGTTGATCTCAGCAATTTCTTCTGGAGTCTTGGATGATGAACCCCTTTTACTATTTTCAGACTCAATTATATCTCCCAAACCTTGTGTGATTAGCAAAGCTTCCATTTTAATTTTCCATATATTGAAATTGTTTTTCCCTGTGAACTTCACTAAATCAACCTTTGATGACGCCATACTTGGATCTAATATGAAGATACCTAGCTCTGATACCAATTGTAGTAACTCGTCAATTCTTTAAACTTAAACAAACTAGTTACTGCCCAAGATTTCTTAGATCAAATCAAACACAAGTTGTACAAAACTTAAGATTGAATATAATCTGTCACAGCTTAAGTAATCAAATTGGATTTAACCAAACACCAAGAAGAACCAAGAATAAAAGGAAAAACCAACAAAGAACCAGAAAGATTACGTGGTTCAACAGCACACAAAGTACTTTATTTACATCCATGGGAGAAGTCTTTAATGAGCTTTTTATTGATTCACAAATGGAGATTTTACGCAGAGCCTTTACAAGATTCTATTCGAGAACAAGATGTACTCTTTCTCTTTCTAGAACTCTCTCTACAAGACTCACTCAGAACCATTCTTTATTGACCCTCATTCCTAGCCTTTATAATCTGTTTCAGAGGCTAAGAAGAATTACCAGATCGTTCAATTTGTTAACACGTGGGTAACAAACTTAACGAACTCATTTCAGACTCCTGCATGTGCTTCCTCATGTGGTCATTTAAGTGGCTCACCTAAACGCGCCTCAGTCACGTCATTTAGATGCATTTGTTTTCTGCTGATAGCAGCTGAGCTGCACGTGAGTCTCTTAAGCAATTTAAAAGCCTTTAAAACGTTGCCGTATTTCTAAATTCAACTTGATTCATTTGTCAGCTTCACATAATGTATTGTAAATGTTAATGAAGATGTTATTTGGAACTTTTGAAAGGCATATAAAACTTTTTTGCAAAATGTATTGATTTGTTTGTTGATGGAGAAATGGAGGTGGTTTTATTTTATCCAAAAATTTATGTTTTTTTTTATTTACTTGCAAAGTTGTTTTCTTTATCATTGGACTTTGTAGTTGAATAATAAAAATTTGTTTGTTTTACTTTCTAAATATTTTTTTCTCATTTGGTGTTTTACCTTTTTTTTCAAATAATGGTGGCTATGTCCCGAATTAGTAATCCAAACCATTTTTGAACTCGAATTAACAATCCGAACTTAAACCAAATTATGAACTTGAACCGAACCAAATTAGAAATTGAACCAAACCAATCCAAAATAATTTTTCAATCTGTTTGGGTTGAATTCTTGAACACAACAGGTTGCAAACCGAACCAAAAACCGAAATGCCTACCCTTATTTTGGTTTATAGGCACTTTATGTGCACGTGGGGAGTTTATGACGAAACGTCATGTCTTTTTTTTAGTCTTATTTTTTTGAAAATTAACCAATTTGGAAGGTGAGAAGACTAAAATAACTATCCTAGAACCCTTATAATGAGTCGTTGATGTTTTGAGATAGATTAGGCCGTTGATGTTTTGAGATCGACTCGTATCTAAAGGAGTTTCATATTTCACACAAAGTGAAATATCTATCATTTTGGTGGTATTTTGTCTAAAATACCCTCTCATTTTCATTAAGAACGATCTCTTTCTACAAAAGTTTAGATATCTCTTTACTAAA
Organism: Citrus glauca; assembly: GCA_029633175.1. Classification (NCBI taxonomy): domain Eukaryota; kingdom Viridiplantae; phylum Streptophyta; class Magnoliopsida; order Sapindales; family Rutaceae; genus Citrus; species Citrus glauca. Next base: position 15,455,202 of record JAQOOD010000001.1, read on the forward strand.
TTTCAAATAAAATTCAAATATTGCTTCAATAAATATATTCTAAATATTTTTAAAATCACATTCACTTATAAGACACTGCATTTTGCTCAACATTTAACATAAAATTAGCTTTTGAGTTTACGTTTTTATTTTGTTTACTTACAACAATGCAAATAAAAGTGTTGAATTTATAAGGGTTGGGTGTTTTTGATTCGGTACTTATTTTGTTATAGAATATGATAAAGTTTATCGAAATGCGTAGGCAATATATTATCTTTTGAGGCATTTATTGTGTTGATCATTAATAAATGAGTTCAGTATTAAAATGTTTATTTTGGGTCATAATCTAGACTTCATAACTTTTAAACCTCTAAACAAATCTCGAGTCAAGAAATTTGAAATTTTACTAAATATAAAACTAAAAGTCTTAAATTTAAAAAGTATGAAATTTTATATCCAACGTCTTTGATCATTAATTGATTGCAATAAAAATTTTTTAACAATATATAATTATATGAAAGTGCTATACTTCTAGACTAAGGTATCGTTTGTTTTTTGTCTGAAATCTGAATGAGTTTGAATTCCATATGTCTAAATGACATGTTTATTTTTTTCTTTTTCAATATACGAATATAAGTGACATCTTATTTGTTTTTATAAATTACAAACATCTAAAATATGATTATTTGACATTTATGTCCTTTTAAGAATTGTTTATACTTGTTATAAATTTTAAGAATTAGATGTGTGCACATTACAATTAAAATCAAACATATATAAAATTAGGTAGTAATTGATCTTTAAATAAAAATATTATTACATTTAATCAAACTTATTATACTAATTAAAATTTTAAAAGATAAGAAAGTCAATTACATCGTTGAGAAAAGTTGATTTACGAGTTGATCTCGTAGTTGTTGCATGAAGACTTGATCTAATGGTCCAAAGAAGCTGCTTGCATTTGTTTGTTGATTTAAATATGCACTGTTATTTTCCAATCAACTTCTTCATTGTCATACTCTAAAAATAATGCATCAGTAACAGATAATCTTCCAATAAAATTGTGTATCGCAATGCATGCGATAACAATCTTTGTCTGAGTATAAAATGGATATGGCAGCATTCGCTTTAAAATTGGAAAACAAGCTTTTAGAACACCAAAAGTGTGCTCAATGACGTTACTTAATTTCGCATGACTATGGTTGAAAATCTCCTATTTCCCTCTAGCCCGACTACCATTATGAAAATCATTCAACCAATAACGTATGTGATGATATGGCGCCATAAATCCTCCAGTATGTGTATATGCCGCATCAACGAAATAGTATTTTTTTGGGTTCAATAATTACCAAGAGTTAATCATTAGAAAAAAAAATTGTCTGAGAATTATATTAAAGGAAAAGATTCCTTGCCGGTGGCATTGGAAAATTATGTCATGAATCACGAATTGTTTCTGTCAAGACTCTTGAATCATGTGTTGTTCCTTCCATCCAACAACGACATACTTGAATACCATGTCTAAGTCACAAATTGCCATGACATTTTGAAAACGTTCCCCTCTTTCGCGACTCTATATGGCACTTGTTTATCTATTGGAATACATGCATGAATTAAAGTTCCATATATTGCACCAACAACACCTTACAAAAGCAAATATTATTAATATGAGAGATATATTAATTATGTTACTATTTATCATTGATAAAAGATAATTTACGTTGAATATTTCACATAGCATGTGATTAGCTATGCTACTTAAATCATCATCAAATGAAGGAGGAGTGATCATTTCTTCCGAGATGGCTACTAAAACCTCATGCAAGTATTTGTGTACTGCTTAAGTTGATTACTAAGATTGTGACTAATTGTCATCAAGAACATTGCCATTTTTCACTCAACAGACACATGTTTACTAGGGTATAACCATATTTTTACCTTGAAGAATTGACATAAATAAATGAACTCATTCTTCCCCATTCGCATTAATTCATAACATGTAGTAGATTGTCCACTTAAAAGACTTTTGGTAAAATCTAAACTTGTAAGTTTTGATTCTGGCGGTCTTTTCATGTTCAGTGGCTTTAATAAATTAGGTATCAACATAATTAATTCTTTTCGTAGCAATCTCTTAAACTTGTATTTCTTATCATCATCTCCTTCACTTAAAACTTTCATAGAAATATCTAAAAAAATGAAAAAAAGACCACAATAGTAACAATATCTAAATATTTGTACTGTAATATCATCTAACAATTAAAGAAAAAATGACAATTTATAAAGAAATAATAATAAGCTTGTGAAGAAGTAAAATGAATAAATAAAAATAACATAACATAAATAAAAATAACATAACCATTAAATCACCATATAATATTTTTCAATGAAAATACATTATCAAAATTTAGCAAGCTCAATAAAAAGACTTTAGATTCAAGACATTTTAATTTAAATAAAAGCGGTTCCCAGCCTATTTTGCCAAACTTTAAATCCACCAGATTTGTTCTTAGTCACTTCCCATCTCCATCCACACCTCTCTGTACTCCTTTTTGTTACACAATGTGTTGATTGCTATATAATAAAGGGGGTCCTAAATAGGTAAAATCTTTCGTAAAATTGTCATACAATCTTTCATTGTAGGTCCTCTATCATCAATCTTCTCCAATACCTTTACTCTCTATCATCAATCTTCTCCAATACCTTTACTAACTTTTTGAATTTTTAACTAGTTTCATCAATTTTTCTTTTCTTTTGTTTTTTCTTAGAACCTGATACCTCATTTATACTTGGCTGATCGGAGTTGTAATATGATGCAGGTGTTTTAGGTCCATTATCATCATCCTCTACTTCAATTGAAGTTTCATTAGGCATAGGTGTTTCAAATATTGATGACAGATTTCCCACTTCTGCTAAGTCATTCAGGCCGGAACTCCAAGTATTAGATCCCAGATAACAAAGTCTCTAATTCCTCAGCATTAGCTAAAGGCTTATAACGAAACTGTCTATCTTTTGGATATTTCTATTTAACAATGAAAAAGTAGTCAACGCCTATAAAATCTTTTATAAACTCATTCTAATAAATTAAATAATTAAAATGTTACCTTTATTTACTCTTCCCGTCTTTCATCTGTCCATTCAAATGTTTGGGACATAGGATTGTAATCATATCCTGTTACCGTTGTCATCTTAATCCTTGTTGAATATTGGTTTTTCATATAATCCCAACCATTTTTAAAGCTTCTTCCAGCAGATATCTTAAATATTTCTTCTCCAATTCGAGCCCAATCACGTGGCTTTAAGGTTCCTCCTTATCTAAATCCATTATTTATCTCAATGAGGCAAAGATCAATTAATTGCTTTATTTGGACAAGATCACTTCAATTTGCTCTACAAACTCCAACATTTTCAGCCATTTATGATCGAATCAATTCATAGACATGTTACAATTAGTATTGAAAATAGAAGATAATTATGTTAATAGTTATTGACTTCTTCAATGTAAACATGTTGTCCTCTATTTCTAGAAACCGAAAAAAATATTTCACAATAATGAAATAGATGACAACAATAACAGTTATCTAATGTTTCAAATTTCTTAAACTTAAAACTAGTGGCTCTTAAACTTAAAACTAGTAGCAAATGCTAAATGGAATCAAAACAATATGCAAACATATTGAGCTGTCTAGTCTAGATGAAATCCACTTGATTCATATGGAAGCTAAATAGTAGCAAGAGTATGATGATTGAAATATAAAGAGAGAAATACATAGTAAAAAACAACAATTAGAGTAATGATGAAATATGAGATGTTGCCAATATTAAACAAATCACAAACGCAATAATATCATAGAGCCTTTAAAAAAAACACAGAGCATAACAATACCTCTTAGGGATCTGAAAGTCGTATTAATATAAGAAAAGCCAATTGATAATCTAAAAGATAATATGATTTAGAAATAGTCTTGCGTCGGGCTTGGGCTATTTCTGTAAAGCCCTAGCTCAACCCTCTCACATGGTGCCCGGCAGTGGCCTAGGCTATTCAGAAAAGGTCTCGAAACAAAACAAGAGATTGAAAGGGAAGAGATGCACATTTTTAAACGTTTTTTTTCCTGCTGCAGTTAGAAAGGTTGATAAATAAATTGAAGTTATTGTATATATTATGTATATGCAACTCTGCTAGTATGAGTGAGAGTGAGAACAATCAATTAATACAAAAGATTTCAGAAAATCAACTCAAAAAACCAATCAACATCAATGGTGTAAGTAGTGGCGGACCAAGACACTTAAATCGGGGGAGGGGGCTTAGTTTAAGAAATTTTATTTAATTTAGAGTATTTTTTTAAATGTTCACTTGAATTCATTTTAAATTTTATAAACTCAAATTCCATCACTTTTTTTAAATTTTAAATAATAATAGTAATAAATTATTTATTTTAAACGTGTGAAAGTATCATTTTTTTAAATAGTTTTCACAAAATATTTAAAAGACAAAATAATGTAGTTATTGGGATTTGAACCAAGATTCTGAAACCATCAAATAACATACTTATCATTAAACTACTAAGTTTTTGTTATGTAAAAGTGTGTCCCAATTCTTTTTATTTAACTCTTTTAGAAGGGGCTTGGAGTGCATTTGAAAAAAAAATAATGGTACAGAAGGAGCTGAAGTCCCTCCTGAGCCTTAGTTGGGTCCACCCATGGCTGTAAGTAATTGAGGCAACAATTTCATCAATAAAAATTTAAGATAAGTAATTGAGGCAACAATTTCATCAATAAAAATTTAAGAAATAACATATAAATTAGCACTAATGTAAAAACATAATATTTAGAAAAATCGTAAAAAAAAAGTATACTTTAATTTGAAGAATTTCAATGCTAATGAAAAAGAGAACAAATAGAAAGAATATTTGAATGTTAATTAGAAAGAGATAAAAAAAAATTAGATTTTACAATATGAGAAATATGTATATTTAATAGGGATATTATTGAAATATGGTATTTATTTCCTATTCATACTTTTTTCATTGGATAAAATCACATAATTTTACTTTTTTTATTCAGTCGTAAATATATAAAAATCATATATAAATTGAAAAAATAAACAAACAAATTTAAAAAAAACATATGAATGGTGTGTTTGAGAGTGAGATGCTATAGTTTTTAAGTTGTAGTTACTGTGGAGTAAAAACTATAACTGTAGAATAGAAGTTAAAAAAAAAATTTACTCAGTTACCAAAAATCAATTATAAATATTATCAACCACCTTAATAGTTAAACCCTTACCTCACTCTCAAACAGACTAAAAACGTTTAGCAAACAAGTACTGCGTCTAGAAGTCCAAACACATGATTTAAAAATATTTAGTTAGGGATGGCAATGGGGAGGGGAGGGGACCAATCTCTCCGTACCCATTCCCGATATTTTGTGTATGTCCTCGTCCCCTCTCCGTTCCCGTCAAAATTACTTGAGAGAATCTTTATCCCCTCCTCGAATAATAACAAGGGATCCCCGAAAGTTCCCGATCCCCGAATAACTAATAAATTTTTTTTTCGATTTCCAGTTAATCATATTAAAATAAAAAATTTAAATAAAAGTAAAGTTCGAAATATATCTTACATTAATATCCATTACAAAAGTCACATACATTAAATTAGTAAGTAACGCAACATATAAGGGATACAAACTTCTTTTACAAACTATCATGAACAAATTAATAGTCTAATACAAAATTGTTACAAATAAAATCGAATTTAGATTCAAAATTAACTTTTTCAATGGCTGCATGGGCACTTTATAAATGTGGACTATTCCCTTTACAACACAATAGTTAAATCGGAGCAAATCAAGAGCAAATTTTAGATTAGATATTAAAACTGTGATTCGCTGTGGGCAATTATAACATCTAAAAATAAATAAAAAATAGATTTAAGTTTAAAATATTTAAAGAATATTAAAATTAAAAAAATATTTAGCTAATAGAATCTACTCGGTCTTTTTGATGTCCTAAATAAAAATTTAAAACTTTGATTAGTTGATTAGGCCTAAAAGTTTAATAATATAAATATTTTGATATTTTTTATTTTTACCACTATTTATAATTTAAATTTTATTATTTATTTATTATTAATTTTAAAAAATTAAAATAAAAAAATAAGTAGGGGATGAGGATTTCACCTCATCCCCGTCTCCTCTTTAAATAAGAAATTAAATAAAAAATTTTCTTATTTCCTTATTAAATAAAAAATTAGATCTGAAATTATCCTCATATCCTTCTTAAATAAAAAATTTTTTGAGAATATCCGTCCCGTAGTGATTTTTACCATCCCGATATTCAGTGCTGTTAAATAAAAGAATATTTAGGTAATTTCACTTCTGAGTCTGTCATATTCTTGAGGGTTAAAGGCATTATTGAGTCATTTATCTAGGGCAAATCGGCAAATCCCTCGCTAAAAACCAGTTAACCTTTACCAGCACTATCTAAGGGTTTACGATTTTCCAAAATTTTATGGGCCAAATGGAGAGGTCTCAAGTTGAAACGACGTCATTCTGTTTCTCTCCTCATCGCCATCTCAAGAGCGAAACTTACCGTGCTCTAGTTCAGATTCTATCGCATTGCTATGACCACTCTCAAATCTCTGCTGCGCAAGACTCAAGACCGGGTATTTGATTTACACCATCCATGAGAATTTTAAATTTTAGTTTAAGAAGCTGAATTCACGTTTTATTTTAGGAACTCTTATATTAACAGATTTGATTACCTAAAATTTGCTTGAATATTACAATCCCTCTATTTCTATATGCTTCTGCTACTATTACTTTCAATTATGTTATTCTTTTTTCTGTGTGTGTGTGTGTGTGTGTTTTTATTTTACATTTTTCTTTTTTTCTCTTTTAAAGGAATGTGTGGGAGTGGCGAATTGGTGGGTCCCAATGCTGCGGTGGTTGATAACTCCTTGGCTGAGAAAGACAAAGCTGGTGACGAAGATAGATGGTTTGGTGACGCTCAAATTGTGCTAGATGAGATACAGGATATATTGCAAGTAGAAGAAAATGGCAATTTGCTGAAGCAAGAGCTGGCAGTTTGTGATGGTGACTATGAGACTGGTAACTTTGATGAAGGGTTAGGGCAGCAGCGAATGTTAATGGATGAGTTAGAGCATATTATGAAGGGAGATGTAATCCTTGTCCACAAAGAGGATGCATTGGTGAATGATCGACAGGAACATGTTGATATTCAACAAATTGTTAATGTGGAATCTAGGAGTGAGGCTGAGCTACAAGTAGATAAAGGAGACAGTAATTTAGATGTTCCTAAGTCATTTGATTCTTCTGTAGACAGAAATATGGATTCTCACACTTCAAAACCGGCTGAGGATAGTGAAGGGAGAAATTCTAAATTGAGGACTAATTCATTGGAATTTGAGAATGAGATGCAGCAGAAGGCGATGGAAGAGGAGAAATTAGTTCATACAAATGGCATAATTGGTGCCCATGATCATAGGGCTGAAGATGTAGAGGTTGAAGAGGGAGAAATTTCTGGCCACTTTGAGGTTGACGAAGAATCCATTGATATGATAATTGACAATGCTGTAGTGTCAAATGAAAAGAAAGAAGATGAGGAGCAAGTTTCCAAAGATGTAACTGATAAGACAGACTTCCCTTGTAATGAAAAATGTGGAGGCACTGAGAAATTTGCTGACTGCACTTCTGTTTGTTTGAATGCTGTCGACCATAACGCTAGTAGTGGAACAGTGGAGCTCCAAGAACCTGTTAGAAATGAAATACAATGCAAGACCAAAATCTTTGCTGATGGAACTGCCGCAATGGCCATAGATCCAGACAGGTATAATAGCATGCCTGGTGTTGGAAGAAATAAAAGGAAAGCTAGTAGAGATGAGGAGGGTATCAGCAGTTTTTCAGCATCTCTTGATGATTCAACAGTGCAGAAAGAAGTTGTAAAGCAAAGGGTGACTCAAGAGCAAGGAATTACGACCAAAGACAAGGTGCAATTCTTATTTCTTATAATACTTAATTTACTATTTTATATGTGTTTGCTACAGAAATATAGTGATAAATTTGTTTCATTACATCTGTTAATTTGCTCCACTGTGTAGTATATGTTTGATTTTCTTCTTTTCTTTTTCCTTTTTTTTTCCAGTATTTGATAATTTATAATGCACGGCCTTTATTGCCAAGGAGGCTTTTTGATTGGTCATCATGTACGCCTCTTTGTTGTTTATATACAATCCACAACTTTTAATTTGTGGATCTGGCTTAACTTTCAAAATATGGTTCTGGGGGAAATTGTGGATCACAACTTTTGGCAATCTCTAGCTACAAGCATGGCTGCAACTGTCATAAGATTTGGACAAGTTAATTGTACCTTCATGATCATTGCTGTGAAATGGAGAGTGTCAACCATATGCATTGCAAATTGTGTGACTTGTTGAAATAATACGTTTGTTTCATTCTTCCTTTCACTTTCCGAAGCAGAATTTATTCTGAAACCAGTCATTTTGAGGGTCCAATTAATAGGCAATCCACTGGCACTTTTGTTTTCTCTTAGATGTACATGCAACGGACACGAACATACTTGTATACAATAGCGACAGACTTTCTCTGTAATGTCTGGTTATAAATATCAGAGAGAGGCTGCAGAATATGATGTTTAAATGCATTTACCATGGTTTTATTTTTGTATTGCAATTTTGGTCCACTGGAAACATTATGGTATTTTGTTGTTTTTTGCAGTTGGATTCTGGTGATTGCAATAAGAGAAAGCGGAGTGCTCTGTCTAAGGAAAAGAAAGCAAAGAAAAAGGTTTACACCTTTTTATTTTTGTTCTTCGGTTGTTTGAAGGATTTCTTTCATCTATCTAGGTCATTAATTCCTGATTAATTCTGATGAAATTAATTATTCATTTCTCTAAAATCATTTTAAGATTGATTTATGTGCTTCCTAAACCAAAGTGCCACCATGTACATTCATTACATTTTCTATGTGTTAACATTGGAATTTTGTTTTTCAGCAAAAAGAACGCAAAAAACGTGCAGAAAAGAACCGCCAGCTTGGCGTTCGAAGGTTGAAATTGCCCCAAAATTTGAAACCAAAAACTGTTAAATATTGCCACCATTATCTCAAGGGAAGATGTCAAGAGGTCGTACAATTTTCCATTTGTTTAGGATTTTATATTTTGAATTGCTCTGGAGTAGATGTGTACTCATTTTTTGCATAGTACGAGGAATTTCACTTAGCTGTTTTCTAATCATTATCAAATGATCTAGTCTCTTTTAGTTGTTTTCGCTTTGCTGCTGCTAATTATTACTACCATTATTATTATTACTATTTTTTGGTTTTACAGGGTGACAAGTGTAAATTTTCACATGATACCGTACCTTTGACAAAGTCCACGAAGGTAATTCAACTTCTTGATACAAATTTAATCTTTTGCTAGTAATGCAATCTAATCTGATACATTGTTGTAGCTATACTTTTGTAACTACTGGAGGCTGAATATCTTGATTTTATCACAATTAACCAACCTGTAGATTGTTGCCATGGCTAAAAAACGTTGGCTTAACTTCTATGCTCACATTTTAGTCAATATGTATTCTGTAAACTGAATTTGTATTATGAGGAATGTTTAGTAGCATATAATTAAAAGATCTCAGTTCTGATTCCCGGAACTGCATTAACCTACCCAGATGACCATCGGACTATAAAGTTAAAAGAAGAAAGAAAGAAAATTAATCATATAATTCTCTTTAATTAGAATTTATTTATTTTCCATGGAAAAGTTGCTGGTTCTGTAAAGCTCAATTCTCAGTTTCTCTTGCATTTTAATGATGCAGGCATGCTGTCATTTTGCACGAAATTCATGCATGAAAGGAGATAACTGTCCATTTGATCATGACCTCTCTAAATATCCCTGTGAGAATTTTGTGGCCAAAGGCTTTTGCAACAGAGGTGATAATTGTTTGTTTTCACACAAGGTACCTTCTTCTTGCTATTGCAAGATGCTTCTTCATTTGTTCCACTATCATTGCTTTAATTTTCTTTGTAGTATAATTTCTTAAGCTGTTCAGTTTAAGGCTTGTTTGGATTAAGTGAGTTGAGTGCGTAATTTTTCTTTGCTTCAGCTACCGCCCAAGGAACAGGACCCGCCTACTCCAAGTACTTGCACACCTGAACTGAAGCCTTCACCTCCGTTGCATGCTTCAAATTTGTTGAAGCCACTAAACAATAACAAAGTCTCCCATCAGAATGTTGATGCACTATCCAACCATGGGAAAGTTTCTTCTTTCAAAAATATAGAACAAAGTGTGGCAAACAGTATACTGAAGCCACCTGCACTTGCACCTAAAGGTATTAGTTATCTCTTTCTGGGGAAGTCATCATTTCTTGAAGCCAGCAATCTTGGCCAAGGCATCTCATCTCCAAAGAAGAGCGACAGTAGCAAATTCGCAAATCAGACTGCACAAATTGCATCTGATTCTGTGCAAAGTAGGGATGAAACTCCAGGGAGAATTCCAGTGGCAACAAAGGGTGTAAATTTTCTTTCTTTTGGCAATCGTTCATTGGAGGATTCCAGTGGTAAGAAATTAGCTAACTTGTTTTTGAATCGGGAAAATGGTGCCAAAACATCATTATCAAACAATTTTGGGTTGCATGAAAAATCTAGCTCCTCTTCCTGTGGAGAGAATGATGCCGAAGTTGGAAATGCAACGACCCAAGTATTTTCAAATAGTGTTCAAAAGTCAAATGGTATGCCGAAGAAAACCCAACCTGCAATTACACCACGGGGATTGAACTTTCTTTCTACTGGAAAAGCCTTGGCCAATAACACTATTAGTAATAATCAAGCTAGATTACGTTCCAGTGCTGGTGATGTTATCAATAGATCTCTTGAAGAGAGTCCGAATACTCCCAGTATGTCGCAAAATTCAAGTGCAAATCCATGGAGTCTGCCAGGTTCTTCATTTACTTTAGGTCACTCGTTAGATCACTCAGCACAAGGGTACTATAGAAGTACATCGAACTCAGCTCAGAGGGCACTAGAATTTGCAACAAAGATTGAACCCAAAGTGAAGATTAATCAGTCTACGGTTGGAACTGCAGTCAAATAATGCAGCAAGGGGTATTAGATAGTGGTGGCAGTACGTACGTTCATATAATGACTCAGCGAAAGCTTCAAAAACTCTGGACTTCTTGTCTGGTGTTAGTAATAGAACAAAGCAGTAGACACTCGATAGCCAGCGGTTTAGTTGAGAGTTTGGCTTTGATATACATATGGCTGATTCTTTTGGAGTCTCGGCATCTGTATATCTTTCATTGGAAAATGTTAAGAAAATAAGCAGGTGAGTTTTTACTTCTATCCATGTGATTATCGCTCTTAATGCTTCACATTAGCTATCTGCTATTGATTTAGAGAACCGAAGCTAATGGAAGTAGTTTATGGTATGGGTGGAGTTTCATAACTGCAGTTTGCAAGTCAATGAAGATGAAGCAAAATTTCTCCGGAATGGTTCATGTATCCAAAATTGAGGTTGGCACTTGGCAGCAGGCTTTGGTAGGCTGTGGATCTGTTGTCCGTTTAGCAGCTGTATTACAGGGGCTTATGACTGGAGACTATTCAGTTTTGATTAACTTAAGGTTGGCCAACTATTCCTAGTACCGTTAGTTGTTTTTTGCTCGGTGACAATTGATAATAGTGTATATTGCTGTTACCATCTTAAGTAGGCTTGGTAAAATTTGATATGACCCACTCATACGGTACAAATCCATACAATAGAAACAGTTGCCGGGTCAACCTTTATTGGGTTGGGTCATTAATGAGTCAACTCAGTAAAACTTGTCCCATAAGGGGCAGGACTTATATTTAAATCCATTTCACTCTGTCGAATAACACTTAAAATTAATAGTTTAATATCTGAAATTATAAACTTTTAAAGAAGTGAACTGATTTTTTTAATATTATATGCAAAAAATAAATTGAATGTAAATTGACTAATTATATAAAATTAAGCCCTAAAATCACTAGGTATTTGTTGTAAAACTTTGAGTATTTTTTTTTACTTCTGTGATACACAGATTGTTACTGATATTATATCAGACATTAGAATTAATATTTCCAATCATACTATACAACTGTGACCATTGCTATATATTGATACACTAAAGCATTTGTTCAGATACTTTAAATTTTTTTTAATATTCGAGAGGTGCCTACTTCACTCACATTTCGTTAAAAAGAGACTGTCTCCACTCAATTAGTTGAGAATTGAGGGAGTACTGAAACTAATCTCCATAAAGTTCTTATTGAGGTTCGATCCCTTGCACTTAACATTGTAAGTGCAAGGCTCCTCCATTGGTGTAAAACTTGGAGTTGTTATTGACTCATTAAATGACTTTTCAGGTAATGCAAATTTCTTTTTATGTATTTTTTCCCCCTCTTAAGACTTTAGTAACTAATATTGGTGTCTAGCACTAAATTATTGATAATTTGTTGATTATATTATTAGATCATATTAAACATGAAGAATATTAAGATTTTGTTTCATTTTGTATTATATACATTTTTAGCAAGCCTATTCTGTAAATTGTTGTGTTTTAAATTAAAAATAGATAACAATTATTTTAAATTTACCCAAACAAGCAGGTTAAATGGATCGGTTCGGGTGGCATTCTCATGATAACAAATAGGTTCAAGTTTATATTTTTTTACCTAAATAAGTTAATGGATGGGTTTGGGTATGTATAATTTAAAACGACTTGATTAGAGCACATACGCCAAACTGCACAAACGTGACCCATTGTTATGCCTAATTGTTAAGATTGAACTCTTGCAAGTCTTTTTAATTATATTCTTACTTTATACAATAATCTTCCTATTACCATTATTTCCTTGCTCAAAATGCACCTCCTCCATATCTGAGTCATCATGCTGAACATAATATTCTTCCTGCTGATCTTTGTAAAGGAATCATGCAGAATACTGTCAATCTCTAGAAAAGCAAACCTATTAATCACTGTTATATTTTCATTTTGTCAAGTCAATTTCTTAGAAGCATGTGTAATAATTTTTTCCTTCTGGAGATTCAATGGCAGGTTTTGATATAATGTTTTTAAGTTCAATGAACAAGTTATTAGCGATCAATGAACAAGTTATATTTGAATTGTAAGTATGATTACACTTGTGCAATGACCTGTATAATTCCATGATTACTTAAAATGTCATATTACATTGTGAATTTTGTTGAGATTAAATCTTTAAGTAATCTTTTATTTAGGATTTTGTTTTTCATGGAAATAGTCACCTCTCTCTTTGTAAAATGTGAGAATGTGAAGGTTTGTTGCATCCTGTATATTGGAACAACAAAGGTGACCAAAACATTTTTCTTGTTGGAGAGCTTCTAACAACAAATATCTAAGCATTTACTTTTCATGGCTGCTTCCTGCGTGATAATAGTTTGTAGTGGTCTTGGATCTGATGAAGACTATAGAAAAAATTTCCCTGTGAATGTTGTCCCCAATATAGGATCAGAAAATTAAATCTTATTTGTACCATTTATGTAGTACCATCATATTTAGGCTTCTTTCATGTTTGCTCTCCATGTCAGCTGGTATTTATTATATAGTTGCATGATATATTTTGTTCGGGAAAGGTGGAGCCATTAGCTCATTAAACTTGATCAATAGCATCGGAGAGTAATGTTGCTCCAAGAACGTCATTAATGATAACACCTCTTAAGCATCCGCTGACCTCCAGTTGTTTTCAAGTCATTTGAGGTGTAGACAATGTAATATGCTGGTGTGGCTTACTGGGTGCGGTGTCTGGAAAAGACCAGCATGCTGTCACGGGCTCGCTTGGCAGTCAAGGTGGATACGCTTAGAAGTGGGGGTTAACTTACGAATTGGCCCCCCAATAGTTGGGGTGCACTTAGCAAAGCCCCCACCAAGGCCTAAAGTCTAGAACTCTCTACATATTGCTCAATCACCAGAATATTCTAGGACTCACCACTTGGGTCCCTTAGTGTTTTGTCACTTGTAGTAGAGTTCTCTAGAATTTAGCATTCTACCCCCTATAAATATGGGTGAGCACCCATCATTCTCATCACCACCAACTCATTCGCACAACACACCTAGCATACTAACTCAGAAGCTCTCTTATACAAACACTCTCGTAATTATTCAAAGTGTGTAACACAATCATATTTGGCCATTCTACTCTTGTTTCCCTTAACATTTTCTTCAAGTGTGTGTGCTTGATTTGTTTAGGGAGTAATCAAGGCTTACTTGATGATTCACACACTAAGATTGCTCAAGTGCCGCACCGAATTTTACTGCACAAAACTATCACCTCGTGACAATGCGCCCACCATTGTTGAGGGCCTATAATAATTTGGCAGGTCAAATGTTATTGGGACTCAAAAATTAAATGATAAGTCATATTATTTAAAATAAGAAAATTTATAAGTTGACCCATCATTTCTGCCAAATAGAAAGTTAATGGTTGTAGCACCTCAACAATTTGGGTAGGTGCTTCTACTCCACTCAAGCTTCTTTCTTCTCTCTCTCTCTCTCTCTCTCTCTCTCTCTCTCTCTCTCTCTCTCTCTCTCTCTCTCTCTCTCTCTCTCTCTCTCTCTCTCTCTCTCTCTCTCTCTCTCTCTCTCTCTCTCTCTCTCTCTCTCTCTCTATATATATATATATATATGTGTGTATGTAGGGCTAATCTTGTTCATCATAATTGCTTTGGAGTCATCATGAAAAGACTAGGATTGTTATTCAAAGACGAAAGCTAAAGTAAAAGCGCACATGGTCTTCTTTTCTTTTTTGTTTTTTCATATTCAAATTTGTTTGAATTGTAGACTTTTGAGTTCAGAATGAGCTGAATATTCTTTTGCTGTTTTGCATGTTCAAATTTAATGATGTTATTGCCGTCGCTTTTTGAATATTTTCCCTGTTGTTTTGTTTACTTTTACTTGTCATTTAGAGATGAGTTGCGTTGATATTTTCGAATTGTTAATAAACTTTTGTATCCGATTGATATGAGATTTGGGCAGTACAGTCTGCTTATTCAATTTCCAAGCGAATTTTCGGGACAATTAGAACTCGTTCATTCAAAATAGAAGAACAACTAGACGATTGGCCTTGCCAATGAGGGCACGCGGTGAGCTTAGGAAACGCACGTTACACCCTTAACGTAACGTGTGACTTCATAAAAATGGAATTGTATTCATACCCTTTGGTTTTTCCTTCTATAGTTCTCTTTTAGTTACAATGTGTCTCAATATTAATAAATCTACACCCGCACGATCGTGGATGATAAAAGCTCATATGAATGGATTTTCTCATGGCACACAAAAAAAAAAATTAAAAAATAAAGAAGAATAATCTCTCTTATGGTAGGGTAGAAACATTTAGATTTCTTTTCATTACGGAGTGGAGGGAGGCGCAAATTTCAGTTATTGTCATTAGACTTTAAATTTGTATAAGTTCATGAGTATTAGGAAACACCACATTATAATATTCATAGATAATAATTAATTAAAAACAAAAATATTAGGTGAAATTAATAGAAAATTAGAAAGAGTAGCGCTATTTGAACTTACCAAAGTCCTCTCTACTCTCATCTAAAAGAGCATATTAATTATTGTAAATTAAGTCTTCAAAATTTCAAAATTAAATCGAGAGTGAATGTGGCATTTGTTTTTTATTTGAAATCTAAATATATCTGAATCGGTCTGCAACTTGGATAGACCTGAAAGTGTAACCTGAATAATATGTTTATTTTTTATTTGAATCTCTAAAATAAGTATTAAATTATTTTTTTCAGCTTTAAAAACCAAAAACATATACTTTTACATTTGTATCTTAATTAAATTTGAATATCAAATTATATATATATAAGCAAAATCATGTTCAAGTAACTATATAATGATTTTGAAATTAAGAAATTATCATTACACCACCTCTGTTTTCCCTTAAGTTCATCCAACCACCATATAAGTATAACATATTATCTACACCACCTTTCTTTTTAAATTTGTATCAATTATCTATTTTTGCACTAACACATTAAATAATTTAAACAAAATGATAATTTTACCCCTAAATAAATTAAAAGACTATTTTATCTTATAAAAACTTTGAAAAATTATAAAAATTATAATTATAAAAATACCTTTAAATTTAACAAAAAAATTAATCCAAAAATTAAAAATAAAAATTATTTTAATAAAAATATAATTATAAAAATAATTGCAAAATTTTTGGATATAAAAAAAAATTCCCTAAATTATTAAAATTTTGGGATTTATTTTTTACTAAAAAAATTCAGTTATTTTAATAAACTTTTGTGAAATTAGATTTTTAATAAATAAATTCAATTATTTTTTACTAAAATTTTGTAAAATCTAAATTTAATAAAAATCAGCTGAGCACCTCTATTTGGAATTTATTTTTTTATTAAAATTAAGGGCATTTTTATAAGATAAAATGATCTTTTATTTTTCAAAGTTTTTATGAGATAAAATGGTATTTTAATTTATTTAGGGGTAAAATTATCATTTCGTTTAAAGTATTTAACGATGTTAGTGTAAAAGTGGTTAATTGATACAGATTTAAAAAGAAATGTGGTGCAAAGAATATGTTAAAATTTTGTGGTGGTTAAATGAATATAAGGCAAAATAAAGATAGTGTAATGATAATTTTCCTTAAAATTATAATATATAAAATACCATAAGATTCAAAATTTATCACAATTCTCTACTACAGGACATAACATAAGAGAAAACTAATAAGATGCTTGAAATAGTTGATTTGCCATATAATCTTGAAGTTATTGCATGAAATTTTGATCTTAAATACTTGAGAGTTGCTAGCATTAGTTGTTTGATTTTGATTGCCGTGACATTTTCTAGCTCAAATTTATCATTTTCATATTGAGCAAATAACGCATCATCCATGATATTTCTCAAACAAAATTATGTATTGCCATGCATGCCACCACTAATTTTCTTTGTGTATCAAATGAGTATGGTACCATCCTTTAGCACACCAAAAGCACATTCATTAACATTTCTCAATTTAGCATGGGCTCGATTGAATATTTCTTCCCTTCCTCTAACTGGACCACCATTGCAAAAGTCACCCAACCAATAACGAACATGATGCTATGGTGCCATAAAACCTCTAGTATGTGAATATGCTGCATCTACTAAATAATATTTATTTAGAAAAAAAATGTTGAACATGATTGACTAAGAAAATATAATAACATAAATAATAATGATCAAACTGGTAAAACAATGAATATTGACATACCAAGTGGTGGAATAGGAAAATTGTTTCTTGAATTACCAATGGTTTCAGTTAAAAACCTTAAAATCATGTGCAATTCTTTTCCATTCAACAACAACCTACGTAAATGTGGAGAACTGGATTCTGTTTTCTGGGGGCTTAATCGCAAACAATTAAGACTTTTGTGGTCTTTTTGCAGATTGACTTCAGTTTGTGGGTCAATATGTAATTACATTGCTGACGTGGCTAAAATCGTTATGTTTGTTAAGCTAATTCTGTAAAATTTCCAGAATCAGCAATAAAAGAAGAGATGTTACATAGCTTCTGGTGTGTGGGTGTTTCTTGTTCATTTTTCATCCAAATTCATTAATTCTGGTTTCTCTGTAAAGCTTGTAAATTCCTTTACAAGGTCCGATCAATTTGTAATTAATTTGAGCAGTAAAAGAGTGCAAATGTTTTCTTTTCAAATTGTGTTGCTTGGCAACTGTGTACTTTGATCTGTTTTTTGATCTTGTTAATTGATTCTTTGTTTTGCTTGGATCTTAAAGATTCTTTTGGTTATTCTTGTCACCAAAATACAACAGTTAATATCACGTCAAAATCACAAAGTGTCATTACATTTTGAAAGCATTCTCCCCTTCGGCAACCTTTATATGGTACCAGTTCATCAGTTGGAATGCATGCATTCTATCAATTGTGCCAATAATATCCTGCATATTAATAATTAAATTATCTCAAAAACCAAAATAAGAAGTGTTATCCTTCAGAGTATTAGTTCACACAAAGTGTTATATCTAAAAAATTTGCCTTAATTAAGTAATATGAACGCCTTTGGAATTATCGGTAAATGATGAAGGAGTGATCATTTCTTTCGAAAACTTCATCACTGCCACTAGTCCTTAATGAAAATATCTATGCACTGCATGACTTGAGTGCTGGAATCTAATTCTAATGAACCGATTTTTAGAACAAGAAATCATTTGGTGAAAACCATCACCTATAATTAAAGAATATTCATGTTGTATCACTAAGAATCAATAATAAAATTATGCAAAAGTATACCTTAATTCATAATATTTAATTGCTCTCTAGAGTTGTGCGGTTGATATTTCAGATCAACATGTTATCATAACGAATCTTTTAATTTTCTCCGTGCTCTCTCTATGATGATAGAATATCAAAAAAAATAAAAAGATACATGTGACTTGGGGATCATGACCACTTATATAGATAACTTTTTCTATTGTCTTTAGATAGTTATTTTTAAACTCAACATAGAAATAGAAATTACCTCTTTAAGTCTTTACATATTAAAAGCTCATACCCTATTACATACATTAAAGCTCATATTACTAAAAGTCTTAATAGATCACTTTTAATTGGACTTTACCCTATATGACATTCCCCAACACAAAATTATTTATATATAAGCTCAATGTTGGATTAAGGATCCAACAATACTAGATTAAAAAATCAAACACCGATGTCGAAGATTGTGGCTAATTGTAAATAAGAGCATAGCCATTTTCTTTTCAACAATTGAATGTTTACCATGAAGAAGCCATCATTTTTCTTTGAACAAGTGACACATAGATATATCCATCCGCACAAGATCATAGCATATTGTTGACGATCTATTTAAAGTTATTGAATGTATAGAGATCCTGCACAAAATGATGTAAATCCTGACAAAGATTATGTAAGGAGATGCTTTTTCTTTGAACAATTGACATAGAGGTATATCCCTTTAGCCGACACTTTCGATAAAATTTTCACTATTATGATCAGTCATTTCCGTAATATTCTTTTAATCTCATTCATTATGTCAACTCATCACTCATAGACATATCTATCAATATATAAAAGTAAATAAACAAATATGTATTACACATGTAACACCTAAAGAAGAACATTTTATTATCAATTGAATATTGGACATACCTACTATTAAAATCCAAAGTATCGCTTAGGCACAATCTATTTGTGATGGGATATAACAATCTGACCATATAAATAAATTTATAAGAAATTGCAACTTCAAAAATAAAGTAAACATAACCACATAAAGCACACTTTGGCAGCAAGATAATCGTCAAATATTCAAATAACCAAAACACACAATTCTTTACACAAACCAAAGTTCAACAATGACCCCACTCAAAACGTTGACTCATTACATGAACTAAAAGCTATAAAATCCAAATGTTCCATAATGACAACAAACAAAACAATGACAAATAAACTAGGAAAAAGATATTAAGAACCTCTTGGTAAACAAAAATTCCATCCAATGCGTTCTTTGTCACACTCCCTGTCCATCTACAGTTCTCGATATTCTCTTATTGCAAAGTGATTTAATATGTAATAGGGTAAACATTCATTTAATTTTTATATTTTAATTTAAGTATTTATTTAATCAATATATTTAAAAAATACTTCATGACACCCATGTTGTTATATATGTTATACTTCTATCCTTACTTTGTCTTTCTTTTTACAATAATCTCCTGGCGACAATATTCTTGGGGATATTAATTAAAAAATGATAGTTTATCAAATTAATTTAAAAAAGCAGCATAAAAACTTACACAAAATTTAATATTATTATTTTACTTTTAGGATTAATTTTACAAATTAATTTTTTTTTATAAAAGTAATTATTACTAAAATTGTTGCAATAATATTAAAAATTACTTAAAGTTTGTTGTATATGTGCAAAATATACGAGTTCTTTTATATTGATATTTATTGGTTAACTTACTAATAAATAATTAAGGGTCAAATTGCTAATTGAATTTTTCATAGACAAATTAATTAACATCAGGAATATTGTTGTAAGGATATTATATTAAAAACAAAGAATAAGTAAGAGCAAGAATGTAACATATTTAACTATATGTGTGTTTTGAGATTTTTTTTTAAATATGGATTAAATGGATATTTGAATCAACATATAGGGACTAAAAGAACATTTATCCCCATATAATACATGGGATTGTCATGAGTTAGTGACTTTCACCAAATTGGCATGCACTGAGTAATTAAAGTCCCTTATCATTTGCCTTCTTCAATACAACTACCAATTTGTTGATATCTTTGCCAGTTTCATACAATTTGCTTTTCTTTTGTTTCTTTTTACACCTTTATATATCACCGGGAAGTGGTTCATCCACGTTGGTGTATGAATTAGGTGTTTTTACCTCACAATCATCATCATCTAAATCGATTGGAGTTTTAGATAATATTGAAAATATATCTTTCTAGTATCCCTTCCATTCCAGAACTCCAGTTATAAGCTCCAGCTACTACTGCATCTGAGATCAATGCCTCTAACTCTTCAGCATTTCTTAAAGGTTGATTGCAAAATTACTTAGTTTTTAGACATTCCGTTCAATCAAAATATAGTAATTGGTTATACTTACATTGTAAAAGTTCTAAAACGAAAAAAAAGAGATGTTATCTTCATGTATTCTTCCCATCTTTCAAGTGGCCAATCAAAAATCGAGTAGTAGAATTGTAACCATGTCCTGTTGCCATTGCTAATTTTCAGCCATGTGACGTATTGTCTTTTCATATAATCCCATCCATTTTTAAGTTGTTTTGGGGAATAGATTTTCTCGTCAATGTTTTCAATTCCTGAGAATTCGTATTCCAAGCAATAGGCATCAAGGTTGCCTCAGATCTATTTTCGTTGTTTGCTTCACGCGGTGTAGAGACCAATAAAATATTTCCAATAAGTAGGATCAGCCCAATTCGCTCTTTCCCCTTATGATGACATCTATTAGAAAATTCTACCAAAAACAATCAATAGAACCAATTGTGGACTATTGATTAAACATTACCGAGTACTTCCTAACCACAAAGGTCTAACCCTAATATCACACCATAAAGCAGGAAAACAGATTAAGAAAAAAAGCAGAATAAAAAAATGATTATATAACTACATAAAAAAGCTTAAGAATAATATTTTTGATTACCATGCAAGAACTTGGTGAGAGAAGCAAAGTTAGAAGGAATTCTGTGATGACTAAAAAAATTATAGATTGAGATTATTAGTGGGTAAACGTCTATGAGTAGGTTTGGGGATAAACATAAAAAATAAATAATAAAGTATGGATATTTTTTACATTAGAAATTAATTGGATAATTCAAAATTTTCCATTTAGTACAAGCCTAAAAAAATTGATTTATTTAATTAAGTCAAAATTATCTTAACTCGTTAAGTTATGAAAACAAACACCTCTAAGTTAAAAACAAACACCCTTTAACTGTATTAGTTTCATTCTTAGCAAAAATTGATTGACATTCATCCTTTAACGGTAGGTTTTGCCTCTCCCAATTTGTAATAGCTTTTGTTAAATCAATTTTGAAAAGTTGAGAAAGAAAAAGTTGAAGCAACTAAAGTATGAGAAATTGAGGAATATGGAGAGAAAATGTCTAGGAGAGGATTCAAAATCCGAATTCTTTTGTCTTGTTAAAAAAATTGAGAATAAATCAAGATTTTTAAAAATAGGGCAAATCAATTCACGAAGAATAATATGAAATCAACCCTAAAAAATTGATGGGTTCAGCCTACCCAATAAAAAAAATATATGGATCCTCTCCTAGGCATTTTCCTCCTAGTCCTCCTAAACTTTTAAGAAACCATTAACATGTGTCATTAATGAAATTAAATGGTTAAGATTTTATTTTAATTACTTTTATTTCCCTCTCATCTCTTTCTACTTTGACATTGCCCTTGACCAAAATGTAAAAAGGAAAAAAACAGAAAAATTACAAAAAGCAATCAATAATGAGGTTTGTGTCCTAATTTCAATTTTTCATTTGTTTATTTTTTTTAATAGAGTGGGCAGAATCATTAATACTTGATTATTAATTCTTTCATTCAAAACTTGGCAGTGTAAATGATTTCACACCAACGAATAAGACTCCATTGATTTGCATCTCATTGTTACTAAGAGCCTTTTGAGCATCAGAACAATTTTGATAAAGAATATGCATCTAGTTACATCTCTTGGATCAAGAACATGTTTCAAGATCACACCACACTTGTCAAATTCTCGTAAAATCACATTGATATTCTAGAGGAAATTCATAAACTGTAAGCAAATTACTACAATCTCACAATAACTCATAATTATCCAGCACTAAATAAAAATTTATTACAAATTACTAATAGTCAATTACAAAAAATAAATAAATAAATAGATAAATTGCTCCTGTTGACATCCATATCAATTCGCAAAGCTCCACCAATTCTTTAGCCTCCTCAATCAACTAATCTTTAATTAATCTATCTACAAGCAGTTACAAGAGGTATATCTCCATTATACCAAATTCTCAACTGTTCTAATACTAAATCCCATTTTTGGTACGTATTTCTCGTAGAAATTATATGCTAATTGCTCAGATTGAAATTCCATTTCAAATTTAGCTTCCAAATCAATCAAGCATTCTAAAGGCATAACAATAAGTCTGAACAATATAAAAGATAAATAAAAGAAGACAAAACATCAACAAAAAAATAAAGGAAAAAAATTGAAATTAAGGTGTAAATCTTATTTTCAATCGCTTTTTTCTTAATTTGTGCTTTTTTTTAACAATTTCCTAGAGATTGTGGTCAAAGAAGAAAGAGTTTAAAGGGAAAGAATTTGACAATAGTCAGTAGTCAAGTGAGTTTAGATGTTTATTTAGATAAAAATTAATTAAAAAATTTTAATCATTTAATTTCATTAATGACACATGTCAATGAAATTATGATCCTTAAAAATTTAAGAGGATTATGAGAAAAAATGTAATCGATAAAAAAAATATGCAAGCTAAGCTATGTGGATTCCACTAAAAGTAGCGGTGAAAATGACGAGTCTTGAAGACAAAGCCATGATTTTCCATTTCATGGTTTGCTTTCTTCATGAATCCTAGCTTTTCATGGCACACTGTTATTGGTCTACTCTAACAATAAGTGAAGACGTTAGTGTGATATTATCTTGTAGTAATTGAAAACCGGACCGGTCCAGTCCAGAAAAACTTCTCTGGACCGGCCGTTTGAATAAAAAAAAAACAATTTCACTTTTGAATATCTTCTATGACTTTTCATTTGGTTCCTCAACATTAATTGAACAACTCTTTCCTTTGAATTCAACGACGTCGTTTCTACTGATAAGTATTTACTCCAATTCATCCACTTTCGACGTAGAATTTTTTTTTAAATATATGAAATAAATGCTTTCTAATCGCAAGTGTGCTTTATGGTTATTTGTGTGGCAGGGACTGAAAGTGACCAGACAGTATGAGGAGGTCTTCTTTAAGCTATCAAGGTGTGTCCGCAAGTAGACATCTGTCTGTTGGCCATTTCTTGTCCAATCAGCAAAGCCTTGGTATTAAGCTTGCACAGCTCAGCAGAGATGCCTCTGCAGCTCTAAGTTCCCCCTATATGATATAAAAAATGCTAAACATTTGAAGCGAAAATTACACCATTTCTGAGCCTGTCCTTGCTCCTCAAATAACTTAAATCTTTATGAACTTCTCAAGGGGCAGCGCGCCACTTAAACTTGCATTGACAAAATGTGGAGATTGAATTGATGGGGGTTACAGGAAAGTTTAATGATCTGCAAAATGTTAAAAAATACTTCGTTTAGAGGTATAAAAGAATTGACACACTTTGCTGACTTTCAGTACCAACATTCTAACATTTACTATTCAATTAAAAATAAATAATTAAAAGAATATAAGGAAAGGAAATATAAACCTAAAGGAATTTAATTTGCTTATTAGATTACTTTATTGTCATATTTATCTCTTGTGCCCTAAATTCCTTTGTGCATTAAATTTGATTACCATAAGGAGCATAGTCGATGATGAGTGATAGTATTCATATTGCAGATCCTTGAGAAGGAGCAGGAAATTGGAAAATGCTGAGGAAGATGTAGATTTTAAAGCCCTCGAAGATGGATTTGTGAGTTGATATATTCGTCAATTACAATTTCTTCATCAACCTCCTCTACCAACTGTCTGGTTCTTATTTTAATCTTCTTGCTTGACAAGTTGCTATTACTCATGCCTCATTATCTTCAACACTGTAGTCAGAGATTCAAACATTAGTTTCAAACTGGAAGACAGTTACAATTGGTAGGGGAAGAGTACTGTTTCCTTTCTTGCGAGCATACATTAATCAGGTTGCTGTTTAGGCAGAGTTATGCAACCACTATGAAAGTGGATACTTGGCATTGCTTGCCATTGATTTCTGTAATGTACAGGTTTTATGCCTATGTTAATTTAGTGCAAGCAAGCTATTTTTATTCTGCTTGTCTCTTCCTATCTTGCCCTTGAACTTGGAAACGATGTAAGTTGGCTAGTTCGAGGAAGCCAATCCCTCCCAGGTAAAACACAAGTATTTATTTGATTAAATGATTCATGCTTTTATTAATCAACCATGGCTTATTTATGCAAGCTAAACAAAATAGAAACATGAACAAAATAATCCCAACAAATTAGGAACTGGAGACTAAGTTGATAATATCTCAACTAACTTGGATTTATTCAACTTTACTACTACTTTAATCAATTGGACCGAACATGATCATTAACTCAATAAGCATATCAACTCTCTCCCCCTTAAAATTCTCCTTTTTCCTCAAAGGTGATGTCTGGAAATTGTTCCATGATAAAATTTCAATCTTCCCAAGTTGCATCAGCTGGAGACATCCCTTACCAGTGGACAAGAAACTCTTGCTTCTTCTTGTGGATTCCACAATCAAGTATTGCGTGCGGCATAGGCATAATTTTCTCTTCGCTAAGTATCGTTTTTGGCAATAGGTGCTGCACCTTTATATGCTCTCCAATCTTCTTCTTAAGGAGTGAAACATGAAAAACGGGGTGAATGCAAGAAACCCAAGGCAATTCTAGCTTGTAGGCTACTACTCCAATTCGTTGTAATACTTTATAGAAGCCATAATACTTGGAAGCTAATTTAGAATTTTTCCTCATAGATACTGAGAGTTTTCAATAAGGCTACAACTTCAAATACACCATATCTCCCACAGAAAATTCTCTCTCCTTGTGCTTCGATTCAAACAGTGTTTTCCGAATTGATGAATGATAGCTAGTATTGTAATAAAATTTTGCCCATGTCAGCCATTTTACCCAATGCTGTGGACATGAACTCGAAAAGCATCTTAAATACATCTCGAGCGTACGGTTAACCACTTCACTCTGCTTATCTTTTTGAGGATGATAGGCGGAACTATAGTTGAAAGAAGTACCTTGAAGCCGAAATAGTTCCCTCTAGAATGTATCACGCACAATAGAATGAGGCATACCATGAAACTGAAATACTTGATCGAAGAAAACACGGGCAATACTCTTAGCAATATAATGATAAGGAATGGCAATAAAATGTGCATATTTTGACAACCAGTCTACAACAACTAGTACAGTAGATTTACCATGAGAATGTGGCAGCCCCTCAATGAAGCCCATGGCTATATCCTCTCATATTTGAGCTGGTACTGGAAGTGGTTGTAAAGTCCCGTAGCCATCAATTGCTCAACCTTATTTTGCTGACAAACATCGGAATTTCTGATGAAGGCTTTGATTATATTTCGCATTCCCTTCCAATAGAAATTTGCACGAATTCGATGGAAAGTCTTCAAAAAACCTTCGTGTGTGCTGTTGTGAAATTGCTCAATGATGTCAAGAATGAGAGTTGAATATTCTCCTAAATACATTTTTTCCTTAAAAAATAAGACCCCATCCTGCAACTTCCATAGACCTATGACCTCACCATTCTTGACCCTCTGCAACAGTTCCCGGAGAGAAATTTTATATTATATTTCTTCTTTGACAGCTTCAACCCAATTAGGTAGCAGTTTAGAGATATCATGATTTTCCCCTGAAACTTCCCATCTTATCTGTTCTTGAAAGTGCTTCAGCTACTATATTGTCCTTTCTACGTTTGCACTCAACTATAAAATCAAATCCCATTAATTTATAAAGTCATGTTTGCTGTGCTCTGGTGGTAATCTGTTGAGAGTAGAGATGCTTAAGGCTCTGATGGTCAGTGCGAACTATAAACTGCCTACCAAGCAAATAAGGCCACCATTTTTGTACCGCCAAGACAAGTGCTAGTATTTCTTTTTCATAAGTGGACAACAACAAATTTTTTGTAACACCCCAAATCTAACACATACAGAGCACGTGAAGAAGGAGGTTACTCATAAATCATAATCTATACTCATAAGTTTTAAACTGAAATGCCTCCAATACTCATTCAAATAAAACCACATATCCCAAAAGTCTAGTACTAAATAATCTCTCCCGAGAACATAAAAATAATAACAAAAGTCTCAAACTCCAAATTACACGTTCATAATAGAAATAACTAAATAGCAACACGAGTTTATTCCTTCACTTATTCATATCGCAAACAGAAACGGAAAATTACTAACTCCAAAGCTAAGCGCACCTCTCAAAAGAAACTTAATTTGCAAAAAGTAATGACGAGGGGTGAGCCATCAACTCGATAGTAAAACCATTCCTAACACACTGTGCTTATCGATACTAAAACATTGCAAGCCTTAATTTATTTAAAACATATATCGTAACCCATAAATTTCATAAAATGATAAATCACGATAACGTAACATAAATTCTTAATAATTCAGAATATCCAAAAGCATATTTACTTTCGAAGTAAATCATATAATGCATATACAGAAAACAAAAAAGGTTAGCTCATGTCACATAGTGTCACCTATAGTCCCGATGACCCGACCAGAAACATAATCAGAATATCGTGTGCACACTCAAAATAGAAATCCAGTACTAGTCCAGAACAGACATATATCGTATTATACGATTAGAATCATAGTCAGAATGACTACAGACAATGAGCCAAAACATAATGACTTATACGTGGCACTTTGCACTATATGTGGCACTTTGCGATGCTTTGGCCTTCAAGAGATGGCCCCTATATAGTCCCAAGAGGTGACCCCCGTACAATCATATATAATTGAAATTATACATGGGCACAAAACATTTGTATCAGATTCATAAAAGTTCATAATAATAATTTAGCTTGCATAACATTTTAAAGATAAAATCATAAAAGGTTGTCATGTCATAAAATCATTTACATATTAAAAAGCATTTATAAACTACTTTGCTAAAAAGAATTTAAGTTTGAAAACATTTTACATAAAACTAATTTTGTTATCAAAATCAATTAATCCTTTAAGTAGTATAAAAACATTTATACTTATAATAATAATAATATCAAAATACTTATACATATCTAGCATACTAGGAATGAAGTTACTTACCTCGATAATTGAATCTGAATTAACACACCTCTAAGCTTCTAAGAGCCTCAATTACCTTTAATACCTTAAACAAATACAAGATATGACAATTAATAACTTATTCTAAAAATCTAATTTTCTAATCCATACCCGTACAGGTCTGATTCTCAGAATTTTAACTCTTAATGTAGAACTCAGAATGATATAATATTCTAAGGAACTATTCTGGACATCCATGAGTACCCCATATAAAATTTACAAGAGGATCCGATATCAAAAACATTTTAAAAACTATTTACTTCTCAGCAAATTCGAAGCTGTTTTCACATAACCTAAATCAAACAGAACGGGTTCCATGATTTTTATAAAATAAAATACTAATAAGAAAATTATGAAATTAAAACTGGGAATCCTAGACACATATATTAACCTGCATGTAAACTTTCAGAATTTTCCAAGTTCATTTGATGGTACAAATAGTCTTGTGAATCCGATCGCAATGCTGGAGTCGTAGTTTTCCAGTTCAGTGGTTTCTATTTCGAAAATACATATAAAATTGAAAACCACAATTTATGTAACATCCTAGGCGAATCCCACATCGGCAAAGCACGGGAGAGATGCTAGGTTTATAAGGGGTGATCTACACCTTAATTGATAAGATGCGTTTTGGGGTGTATGGGCGCCTCAAGAACAAATCCATGCAGGCCTTGTTAAGGTCCAAAGCGGACAACATCTTGTCAGGTTTGGGTTGGATCATGACATTATGGTATCATAGTGGCTCCGCGTGTCCTCTTGAGCGATGGTGGGGCAAATCTCAGCGAGGACGCTGAGTCCCCAAGGGGGGTGTATGTAACACCCTAGGCGAATCCCACATCGGCAAAGCACGGGAGAGATGCTGGGTTTATAAGGGGTGATCTATACCTTAATTGGTAAGACGCGTTTTGGGGTGTATGGACGCCCCAAGAACAAATCCGTGCGGGCCTTGTTAAGGCCCAAAGCGGACAATATCTTGTCAGGTCTGGGTTGGATCATGACATTATGGCATCAGAGCAGCTTCGCGTGTCCTCTTGAGCGATGGTGGGGCAAACCTTAACAAGGACGCTGAGTCCCCAAGGGGGGTGTATGTAACACCCTAGGCGAATCCCATATCGGCAAAGCACGGGAGAGATGCTGGGTTTATAAGGGGTGATCTACACATTAATTGGCAAGACGCATTTTCGGGTGTATGGGCGCCCCAAGAACAAATCCGTGCGGGCCTTGCTAAGGCCCAAAGCGAATAATATCTTGCCAGGTCTGGGTTGGATCATGACATTTTTCCCTTAGAGTGCCAAACTATAAAAGGTATGGGTCTTTCTTGCAGCAACACAGCTCCTATTCTGGACCTGAAAGCATCACATTCAATAATGAATTTCTTTGTGAAATCTGGTAGCACCAATATTGGTGCTTGTGTCATACCTTTCTTTAGCCTCTCAAATGCTTCTTCAGCTGGCAGATACCATTGGAATGAATTTTTCTTCAACATCCTTGTTAGTGGTCCAGCTATCTTTTCGTAATTTTATATAGACTTACGGTAATAGCCAATTAATCCTAGAAATCCACGAAGAGCTTTAAGTGTTTAAGTTTTGGGCAACTGAACATTGCTTCTATCTTCTCAGAATCAACAGCCACACCTGCATTTGATATTACATGGCTAGGTACTTGACTTGTTCTTGGCCAAAGCTACACTTTTCCATCTTTACATATAAACAGTGAGGTCGTAAAATAGAAAATACAATCTTTAAATGCTCAACATGATTAGCCTATGAATTCATGTATAATAAGATATCATCAAAGAAAACTAAAATAATTTTTCTTGAGTCAGCTTTAAATACCTCATTCATGAGGGACTGAAATGTTGATGGAGCATTTGTGAGACTGAACGACATTACCAAGAACTTGTAGTGGCCCTCGTGAGTTTTAAATGAGGTCTTTTCGACGTCATTAGATGAACTCTGATTTGATGATATCTGGATCGAAGATCTAGCTTTGAGAAAACTTTTGCACTATCATTCATCCAAGATTTCTTCAATAACGGGAATCAGAAATTTATCTTTGATAGTAACTCGATTTAAGGCCCTATAATCAACTCAAAAACGCCAAGACCCGTCTTGTTTCTTCACTAAGATAACCGGTGAAGAGTAAGGACTGGCACTTGATTGAATGACACCTGATCTCAACATCTCAGCTACCATTTTCTCTATTTCTGCTTTCTGAAAATAGGGGTAACGATATGGCTTTACCAATACTGGTCCTTAGTTAGATTGCAGTGGTATCCTGTGATCATGGGCACTGCTTTGGAGGAAGGTCTTTAGGTTCCGAAAATACATATTTGTAAGTGCTTAAAATTTATTGCACTTGTTTCGGCACTGGAAGGTTTTCATTTTAAGTGTTGGAAACATTCAGCTGTAGTAAAAAACTTTCTTTCTTTTTCCTCATCGCTTGTTGACATTGAAGGTGGCCCACCAATTTATTTTGTGGAGTATATAGACCTTGCAACACCATGTCCTTCCTACTTACCTTGAACTTAGCAGCTTAGAAAAATCTCATTCAATAGGACCCAATGTACTTAGCCACTGAGTGCCTAAAACAACATAATAGCCTTCAAGGGGTAACAAATAAAAATCCACAATTAATGGAACTCCTTGTAATTTAATTAGAGTTTACGGACATGTACCTAGGCTACTCAATCTTTCACCGGATGCTAACATCACATTGAGCTGCTTGATTGGTATTGGTTGTAGCCCCACCATTTCGGTTGGCTCTTGTCGGACAAAATTGTGGGTGCTTCCAGAGTCAATAAGTATTGTCACCACCTTTTGCACCAGCCTTCCCATAACTCCCATCATGTCGGGAGTTTGAGTTCCAACCATGGTATTGAAAGAAATTTCAGTTGTTGTCTCAGTTTGTTCAACAGCCTCATCTCCCTCAATCTCCCTCTCGACATTTTCATTACTATCTTCAAAGCTTGCTTGAATTAGGAAAAACATGGACAGGGCTGAATTTTTTATTGCATTTGAAGCTAAGCCTTTTTTTTCCGCTCGTTTAACTCTTCAATTGTCATCTTTTTCATTGGCACACGAGGCAAGCTTGTGGGTGCCACACTATGAGATTGAGAACCCCTTTTTACATCAATAGAGGTGTTGATGCAGAATTCTGGTCGTGCTCTTCTGAGACCAGGCTTCCTGCTCGTTCAACTTTATGTCGACCAGAACTTCTCCTCGCCCAGTTGCTTTTATGGGTTTCCTGCACTCACAGAACAAGTCAGAGTGCGCCGGGTGTTTTCCCGGCGTAAACCCTCCGACGCTCAAGTCAGATAAGAAGGTTTTTATTTGGGAAAAGATTGGCCGTGAATCTCTTGGCCTTAGGTTTTTTGTCAGTTCTCAGTTCTCTATTTTTCTAGTCCCTTTGAATCATAAAAAGTCCAACCCTTTTACCTTCGCGGGATGCCTTTTTATAGGCCTCCCGAGGATCCTTCCTCTTCCCCGTGACAGGCGGTTGCGTGTGTTCTCATCGCTGCTGTGGCAGGTGGTTGCGTGTACCTCGATTGCTGCGGTAGTAGGTGATTGTGTGTATCACCATGACTGCGATGATGGGTAGTTGCGTGTATCCTCCTGACTGCGGTGGTAGGTGGTTGCGTGTGTATTCTGTTCATCTTTGTCCCAGCGAGCCTTACTCCTAACTTTCTGCTCGTCCAATCCTGCTCGTTCGTTCGGGTCTCGCTGGAATACCCCAAACAAGAGGATTTGCATCTAGAGAATTCTCTTGCTTCATATAACCGAGCCAACCCGATAGCCGAAGTCAAGCTGTCTGGTCGATTGGTTTGTACATCAATATGAATTGATTCACACAAACCACTAATAAAACAGCTCACTTGGCGTGCTTGAGATAGATGTCCGACTTTAGCTAACAATTTCTCAAACTTACTTTGATATTCCTCTACACTTCCAGATTGTTGTAACCTGGTTAGCTCTCCAAAGAAATCAAGCAATTTGTTAGGACCATACCTTGAGTGAAGCCATTCTTCAAATTCATTCCAAGATATGTAAACCGCTTCTTGTTTCAGTTGTTGGTACCATAGTTGTGCATCGCTCTCCAAGTGAAATGAAGCTAAAGAAACTTAATCAGCAGTAGGAGTTTCATATATTTTAAAGAATTGTTCAGCTCTGCATAACTAGCTTGTTGGATCCGCCCTACCATCAAATCTTGGAAAGTCTAATTTTACTAGTTTTAGTGCATAGCAATGGCTGGAACTAGCTTAAGGTGTGTTATCGTTGCCGTTGCCGTTGCTATGTCCTCTTTGGACTCGCTGAGGAGTCGAAGAATCTTCTGCCTTCCTTCATCATTAGCTTCTTGACTTGATATTTGATCTATCCGTGCATTCAGCCTTTCAAACATTAAGCTAATTTGGCTGAGGATTTCATTTTGGCTAGTGGTTAGTGACTCAATACCCTTTTCAATATGCTCCACTCTTTGATTCATAGCCAGGCTCTGATACCACTTTGGTACAGGCAAGCTATTTTTATTTTGCTTGTCTCTTCCTATCTTGCCCTTGCACTTGGAAACATTGTAAGTTGGCTAGTTCGAGGAAGCCAATCCCTCCCCGGTAAAACACAAGTATTTCTTTGATTACATGATTCATGCTTTTATTAATCAACCACGGCTTATTTATACAAGCTAAACAAAACAGAAACTTGAACAAAACAATCCCAACAAATTGGGAACTGGATACTAAGTTGATAATATCTCAACTAACTTGGATTTATTCAACTTTACTACTACTTTATTCAATTGGACCGAACATGACCATTAACTTAATAGGCATATTAGCTACGCTACCATGCTAAATGTTACCAGGCAACTCGTGTTTCTTTATACTAAAAACAAATGTTTGTTATCTTTCAACGCATTTGGAAATTGTAACTTTGGCATGCCAAAATGTATAACTGAATATTGGTGTAATGAAATAGGACTAGTTCTTCACCCGTTCAATCTTTAAATAGCTTTCTTCCTCAGAATGAAAAGGTGGGCATGCATGGCTTGTCGTTTAGTTTGAAGAAGGGAAAAGAACTTCTCGAGCTCGACCTCCTATTATATAAAGATATTACCTACTGCACTAATATTATATTTGTGCACAATTATGGTAGGCGACATTGAACCTTACCCAATTATAAGGAGCCGTAGGCGTGCTAGCTAACTAGTTTTGGGCTCGATTTTGATATTAGGATGCTATGACTTTTAAGCACAACTATTACTTTGGGAAGAAAAGAGAAATCAAACAATAAGAAAAAAAGAGAGATCAAAAACTAAAATTAATAATAAGTAAACATATTATACGTTTATCATTATATAATTGTGAGATCAAGTCATTCAACTTTTAATTCGAGCAGTAAATGTTCATCAAATATTTCAGTACTAGAGTTATTACCTACTAGTATTATCTTGCCATTTTTACCATTGTTATTTACGAAACACTTTACCAAACATTTTAATATCATAGATACTACTTACAAATATTAATAGATAGGAGATTTTCGGAGTTGAGAAAGCCTAAATTTATTTTTTAGCCCTTTAACTCTCCCAAGATTTAAATTTACTCATCATTTTACTATTAGAGATTTCACTTACTAATATTGAGGGTCCTTGATGCAAGGTAATTCGAAGTATAGTGACTAAGGATGATACCTAACTCTTCTGGAATACTCTGGATTAAGCTCTCAATTCTTGTGTAATTAGATTGGTTAGACTCGAGATGTGTCTGCAAAAGAAACTCCAAAGGTCAAGTTAATATTTGAAGATTTTAAAAGTAAAATTAGATCTTAATTCTCTCTTGACTAAATTCTGAAATTAGTCAAAAGATTCTTTCTCGATCATTTGGCTATTATTTATAGACTGACAGATGACTGGTTGGTTAGAAAATATTTTTTAGATATGAATCCTCGTTGTTCATCTCTTAATTTGATTTAGGATGTTAGTTATAAAAACCAATTTTGTCTGTATTCGAAATCTCAACAAGTGATTCTATTAGTAACCACGTGCTTTCACTTTATAAACTTTTCAGGGATTATTGTCATTTCCTTTCTCTGGGCTATCTATGTAAATCATCCATCAACCACTAATCTTAAATATGAGTTTGTCTGTAAGTTTCATCCAATATTGACTTGTAATTTAAGATTAATGTGACTCCGGTTGTATCGACCTTTAATTTGGGATCAATATGAAATGCATTTGACGTTTAAATTAACAAGTTTTAAAAAATACGCGGTGTGACATAAGTGGTTAAAGTTTTTGGCACTTGTGAAAATAATTAGAGAAATAATTTTTGAGTGGATAAATCCTATATTTAGTTTTTAGCCTTTTATTTCTTTCAAAATTCAAATTTGTTAAATATTCAATATTACAAATATCATATACTAGTATATTTAAACAGACAATTTTTAAGTATGAACAAATTTGAACAAATTTTAAAACTATTTAAGCCACCTTTTGGACGTAGAGGTGTATTTTTTTTCAATACATAAATAAAAGAGAAAAAAATCAACTAAGAGTATCTCCAAAAGACTATAAATTTTACTATTCAAATATTTATTTGCTTATCTTTGTGAAAAATAGAAAAGTGAAAAAAATACATTATTCTCCAAAAGACTTTTCAAATAGAAATGAGTTAATATTATTTTAATTAAATAAATATTTTTTAAAGAAAAAGTCAATAATAATTAAAGCACCCCTCTCTCTTTCTCCAATAAAAAGTAATAAAATATAAATTAAAGAGGGAGAAATAACTCTCTTAATTTGAAGAGAGATGATTATTTTTTTTTAAGAATCTTAATTAGAATGTCTTTTAAAATTTTAAATACTAATATGGCTCTTCAAATAAATAATAAAATCTTATTTAAAATATTATGGTGATGCTTTAAGACAATTGAGAACCCATCTTGAATGGTTCAATCCCCCACAACTGACAAAATATGAATATATTTTTTAAAGGGAGTAGCTTATTTCGGAGTTGATTAAGACACAAGTAGAATTGTATATTGATTGAAAAGAAAAGAAACAGTTTAAAGAACTTCTAGTCGAAGGGTTTTCCTATCTTGCACATTTATTGTAACTTATAATTGATTTTTTAATACAAAAATCGTAATAAAATAGTGAAATCCGGTGGCCAAATTTTACGTAGCTGTAACAGGGAGACGGTAAATGAAATGTTGAAATTCAAACCGTCTCACTTACCAAATGAAGACAACATGCATTACTTCAGCGAAACGTGGCATTCATGCCGAAAGGGTCACAACGAAGAATGATACTCATAGACCGCTTGATCTTTACCGTTCAAATTTCGCGCGGGAAGGATCCAACGTCAATAATGGTCGCCGCTTGGTGTTATTGTTGAAAGTTCAATTTTACCCTTGACAGAGGGGCTGCTATATTTAGCATCAAAAATTGAGAAATTATACACTGCATGCAGGTCTGGTGGTCTGGTGGAGAGATGATGATACAGTGAATTACAGCGAGTGTTCCGCATGGAATACGAAGAAATTTGCGGTGACTTCACAACGACTTAAAGACACGTGGCTGGAGCTTGTGTTTGTTAGCTAGCGTCCTTACTGTCGTATAGTGAATAAAAGCAATTTTAAAATCTTACGAGCGGGCCACACAAGATACAGCTTCCTACTACAAAATACAAATGACAAAAAGCGTAGTTACGTGACGAGTCAGTGTCTCTCTGTTTGCATATAAAAGCTATGAAAATCTCAGTTCTTTTTTCACCCATTGAAATCAGACTAAGTAAACACAGTGACCAACAAAATGGTGATACCTACAGCTGTGGCCGGCGGCGCCGGCGGGACTTTTTGTTCAGTTTGTTCTTCAAATCTGTTTCCAAAACCTAAATCCTGCCAAGACGTGGCAATGGAAACAATAGATGAAACAGTTGAAACAGAGAGTGAGATACCCTCGATTACGGTCAAAGAAGACGAAGAGGAAGAGAAAGAAGCGTCACCATGTGAGAACAGCAACGGCGGTGGGCCATCCTCCTCTTCTTCTTCCATGCCGACTTTAGCCAGAATCAAAGAAGAAGAAGAACAAGAAGAAGAAGAGGAAGGCGCCTTTGATGATGAACTTGTCGGCGGCGGATCGTTGCCAAAGCCAATGGAAGGATTAAACGAGGTGGGTCCGCCTCCCTTTTTGAGGAAAATATATGAGATGGTGGAGGATCCAGAAACCGACCCGGTTGTTTCTTGGAGCCTCAATCGTAACAGCTTTATCGTTTGGGAATCTCACGACTTCTCCGAAAATCTTCTTCCCAAGTATTTCAAGCACAAGAATTTCTCCAGCTTCATTCGCCAGCTCAATACTTATGTGAGTAACCACCAACCAACTTTAATTATTATTATTTTTATTTTTATTTTGATTTTGATTTTGATTTTTATTTTGGAATGGAGGAGGTAGTATTTGAGATTTGGGTTTGGGTTTTGACAGTGCAAAGTTGTGTTATTATTTAGGGGTTTAAGAAGGTTCACTCGAATAGATGGGAATTTGCAAACGAAAAGTTTCGAGGAGGGAAGAAACATTTGCTTAAAAACATTAAGAGAAGAAGTAGATTTAACAAGGCACAAGATGGAACAGTAACTTTAGCTTGTGTTGATTCTGCCAAATTCGGAGTGGAGATGGAGCTTGAGACCCTAAGGAATGATCAGAAGACATTGAGATTGGAAATGTTGAAACTTAGACAGCAACAAGATGAGTCACTGGGTCAAATGAGTGCAGTTGCTGAACGCATTCGGTGCGCAGAGTGTAAGCAGCAACAGATGTTGAATTTCTTTGCCAAAATTGCTAAATACCCCAACTTTGTTCAACAATTAGTTCACAAGAGAAAGCAACAGAGAGAGCTTCACGGGGATCAATTCAAATTGAGTAAGAAATCAAGATTGACAGCAACCCAATTAGAGTCTCAAAGCGTGCCTGAGTCTGTGGACAGCGAAAATGTCAATTGTAGAAACCAAGCTCGGGAGCAATTGGCAACAATGCAATCTGAGCTGACTGATATGTTGCCGGCAGACAGGACAAATATTGACACAACGGATACTCCGCCGGCGTTCCAAGCTCTTATGGATGATGATGGCTTGTGTAGAAGTCCTATTCAGGATCTTAAGGGGAATGTGATGTGTACATGTGGAAATGGAACAACAATTACTGCTCAGGACTCATCTTCTGTTTATAACACCTTCTTGGGAAACGTACTTGGGGGCAGTTCAATTACAGAGAATGGGACTGATGATGATCAAGTCGCTGTGAGCGACAGTCAGCTTTTTCATGAGCTGGAGGATTTGATTGGAAAGTCCCATAGTTGGGGTGGTT
This sequence comes from Citrus glauca, assembly GCA_029633175.1. Taxonomy (NCBI): domain Eukaryota; kingdom Viridiplantae; phylum Streptophyta; class Magnoliopsida; order Sapindales; family Rutaceae; genus Citrus; species Citrus glauca. The sequence continues at coordinate 15,492,174 of JAQOOD010000001.1, forward strand.
ATGTAAATGAGCTCGTGGAACAAGTTGATTGTGATGGATCCATCCTTTGATTCCTTTTTTTCTCGGTGGTATGTTACATTAATCCCCTCATTCTATCAAGTTGTATATATGTTCTAAGATTTGTTAGAATGTGATTTAATTTATGGTGCAGGAATAGTGAATATTAATTGCTTTCGCAATTATTGCAGGGGAGCTGCCGAACTGAAGATGATGTGGTGGTTTTGCAGACTTCACAGATCAGTTAAAATATGGGGGCCCATGAATTCCTGTGAAACCAAACCATTTTGAAAAACCAGTGTTTTGTTCATATATGTGTATCAAATTGTACACATCTAACCTCTTTTCTTTTCTTCAATCTTTGTCATTTACTTCTCTATGTGTAACCATTCCCTGTTTTCTTAGAATTGTATATTTGCTGTTCCTAGCACATAGTACATATTATAAGCTTGATCTTCCATCGCCATGGGAATTTGATGCCTGCATGCATGACATTTCTCGTTGGGTTGAGTTTCTGTTTTATATGCAAAAAAGAGTAGTAATAATAATAATAATAATAAAATCTCTCTTGACGACAGGTCCGGTGGAATTAAAAATTCAAGTGGATAATTAATAGTTGCCAGATAAAAAGGTTAAAAGAAAATCACATTTTACAAGATGATTTTAATTTTATAAAAGGGTAAACTTCAATTCACCTATAATCTTCAATTTATCTGTAAAGATATGAATATTTCATTTTAAAAAATAAGAAATATTTCCTTTTTTTTTTACAAAATGTGATGGTAAATGGAGGTTGACATGCTTCCCAAATTCTGACAAAGTGGGCAAGGATATGCGTCTGCCTATCCTTTTCACTAGAAAGTTGTAACAAATCTATAATATGTGCTTAGAGATTGACCACGTGTTCACTTACACATGAACCTTGTATACGCTACAAGATTGGTGGGAGGGTGCTTTGAAATTGAAGTCGAACATCAGGAACTTAAAAAATATAGTATTAAATTATTTAATAAATATTAATTATTATAATTTAAAAATTATGTTGATATAATTTTTTATATATATAATAAAAAATTTATTATATATTACTAATTATTAAAATTATTATTTAAAATTTATATTTATTATATATTACTAATTTTTATTTCATACTTATAATTTATTTTTTACAACAGTTATACTTAAAAGTTACGGACTACTCAATTCCAAACCCCTAAAGCAAATGCCACCAAAACTTGTCTCAGGTTCAAGAAACTAGAATTGGATGAATGGATATGGGTTATGGAAGTGATCTCTTTTTCACACGAAATCAAGCAAGAATTAGGCATTCCAGTTGTAGAAAAAGACCCTATCAGAAAGTCAAAAAACCAGGAGGAGACCATATCTATCAGAGCGTGATTCAGAAAGAAGTCATTTGAAGAACCTAGAAGGACAAAAATCATGAATACACAAAATTATGGTACAAGAAAATAATACTTTAGGCCTAACCATCCGGATCAGTGAGTTCTTTTACCCCCACGGGGCCTCACAACTGATTTTGATGATGAAGAAGATGATATAGCAGACCTATCAAACTCTTCTTTATCCTCATTAAACGCCTTACTTACAACTTCTTGAAGTTCCATGTACCTTATTCGTTTCAGGAGTCGCACTTCTGGGGTATCGCTCCCCAGACATGCTAGCTGATTTAAGTCATCGGCATCCATTATCTTGTTAAGTACTTCTGAACAACGAGGGAAAAAGAGTTTCCCCAGCTCCACTGTTCATGTAAAGGAACACCAACCAGGCTTATTCAAGCATATATACATATACATATACATATACATATACATACATATATATATATATAAACTCATATAGTGCTAAGCATGCAGATGTAAAGCATCATTACCAGTTCTACAGAGTGCTTTCATTCTGTTTAGATGCTCCTCTTGCATTTTGAAAGGTGATTCATTCAAGTCCACAGTTGTCCTCTGGGCACCGGCCATTTTCTTAGTTTTGATGCCATCTAATGCAAACTCCAGAGTGCCATCAAGATGGACAATATCCATTATGACTTTTGCTTCCATAGGAAACAGAAGTTTAGCCAGTCCAACTGGTCAAAGTTAGCAGAAACATTTGAAGCTGGTTTATTAACTAATTGACTCCATTCACAAGGAAAATGAAACGAAACTGCAGAGATTGTATGATTTCAAAATTTCAGTCTTTCCATTCTGTGACATCTTAAGGAGAATAACCTATAATTGGCCATCCCACCCAATAATATCCTCAAAATTTGTAATTAGAACATCTATTCCTTTCTCTATCTCAAGGAATAAGGGGAAAAAATAAAAAAACACATGAAGAGGAACAATATGGGAACAGAAGCAATTTATTGCCTTACAGAAACACCCAGATCATAAAATTGTTTAGGAACTAATGTCTCTAATCACTGGTGCCAAGCTAATATGAGCTGATGGAGGAAAAGGAAGGAACAAGATTTCTGAGTAAAGATATGAGCCAGTACTCATACTTCAATGGATACATTTCATGCGCAAGCTCGCAGGAGCACAAAAATAGAATATCTCTTACCAGATGCCTAATTATTTCCTAAAAAATCAGAGAAGTTCACAGAAAACAAATTTTCACATTCTCAAAATAAGTAATCAAGGATATTAATTTATGGACTCTCACAATAGATACATCTATGTCTACATACTTGTGAACAATGGAGATATATGTTGAGAAAATTAACACTTGTAAGATGTCAAGAGATTAGTGTGAAAACCAATGGAACTTAAACATACAGAAAATAAGAGACCCCAGGTGTGGGAGAAAGGAGTTTCCTAGAGATGAAAAATTGGACTTGAAGGGAATAAAAGATAAATATTATATTTTGTATTTCACGTCAGTAAGTAAGAAGTGTCCATTTTATCCACTACATAAGACCAGTAAACGCTGCAGTTAACTAGTGATTCAGAGGTGTATCTCTTGCAAGCATAATAAACATCAAATTCAAATGAGTAGCATGATGTAGCATCATTACCAGAAATCAATAAAATTTAGATTCTATTTTCAAGGACAAACTCCTTGAAGTTAATTATAAAGAGGGCCACGATATGACGACGTTTTGAACACAAGAGATACACACAAATTAGAGTTCACCAGTGTCATTTATATCACAAACAAATTATGTTGCAAATCTCAAGTAAGAGTAGGGAATAAAACCATGAAAATTCTGATTTGAGAAATATTTAAAAGCACTTGTAAAGGTGAAAAGAATTGAAGATGTGGGAATTAAAATAACACTGTGTAGAATTATATCCTATAACCCCCGGCTAAAACTGAAAGTGTATAACATGTGGTGTTGGGTAAAAAGAAAAAGACTTTGAACCTCAAGCAACGTTACCTCTGTTTTCAAGGTACAGCAGTTTCATCCGAAGATCATCACCAGCCATAGCAAAAGAATGAGAAGCTTCTCTGAGCAAGGGATCTCTTCTTTCAGCTTGTTCCAATATCTCTATGCATAACCGATCTTTTGGGGTTGTTTTTCCTTCCTCAGTGGGAATATAGTAATCTGCAGCCTTAGTGAGCCGCTTTGAGATCTGAAGTGCTTTTCTACCATCCAATGTAAGATCTGATGGCCGAGCTCCCTTTGTTAAAAGCGACACTATGATCTTAGGCTCCTTCCTCATTGCAGCAACATGCAGCACAGTATAGCCCCTTGAATTTCTATGGTTGACATCAGCAAGTCCAAGATCAAGAAGCTCAGTTGTGGTCTTTGCATCACAATATGCCACGGCGTAGTGAAGTGCGCGTGCGTCATCTAGATTAGTATGAGCCTCTTTCAATAGCATTCTGACTAATTCAACATCATCTGAGTCTAGAACTCGATGTATTCTCTTTGTATGTTTATCTGGAAAACCGCAGGATTCAGATCTATGTAAGCTGAGTTCCACACGCAAGTCTATGATTTGTTTCACAATGTGTTGTGGCAAGGTCTTATCAAGAGTTACAATATCAATATCTGATTTGACAGTAATCTCTGTGCACCTTTCTAACAACTTCTCACAAGCTTTACCGCACATATGTGCAACAGATAAAACTACCAAAATGTCATCTGCCACAACCTTGTCCAGAATGTCTAGGAGGTGCCTCTGTAATTAAACAAACAGCCAATAGAACATTGCGAAACAGAATTAGTGGACAAGGACTTAGCCACGCCAAGTAAGAACATACAGTAACAAAAACATATAAAATGTATTCTCCTGAAATTAATCAGATTGACTCTTTTCCAGTCACCCTCAGCAACTATCATCATCTCCATTTGCTCTATGTGGTTATACATAAAAGTTCTTACAACTTAGCCAACCACATAGCACTTAATTAAACATGCCAAAGCGTCATCTTACATAACCAGAATTTTTCATAATAAATCAAGCTCATACACACCAAATAGACTAATTTTCCAGTTTGATACCTGGTTCAAGATAATTTTATAATTAATAAGGAACGTCCATAAAGGATAAAAAGTGAAACATAGTATGAGTCCTCTATCATCATTGATGACTGTTAGGCTAGTTGAGGGTATTGAAATTCTTCAGAATTACTTCCCAACGCTAATGTAAAATCCCCATTTGGGGAGAAGGCCTTTTACACTTACCTGATAAAGAGCCACCAACTCTGGAACCTGAAAAGCAAAAGACACATAAAGAACCTCCACCATAAAATCAACAGCCGGCCTACAAGCAACATGCGAGCAGGCATCATCATCCACACAAACACAAACGCCTATAGGGAAAGGCCTCACTTTCCCACAATACAAGTAAGCCAAAACCGCAACAAGCGGATCAAACCCAACTTCATAATCCCTCACCAACTCCTTGAGCTCAAACTTGGGTCCTCTCTGTTTTCCAGTCCCAGCAAATACATTCTTGAAAAAACCACTTCTGGAAGAAAGTATGCAGCGGTGGACCGGGACTTCGCGGCCGGTGGAAAGCACGATCTTGGCATCTGTAAAGTTGTCAAAATCAGGAGATTCAAAGATTGTTTCGAGGGTCTTTGAGAGAATTCGAAGAGCTGTGATGTCAGAGTTTACAGGTTCTGATGAATAGAAAGTCTCAGCATTTGCTGCTGCAGCTACACAGCTGGTGCTGCTGTTGTTACTGATCTCGTTTGAATCCGAGAACCCATTTCTATTATCCATCCAAGACCAAGAGTGTTGTGTATATGACCAGAAAAGACTGAAAACAATGTTGATCAAATTGCAGAGAGATGCTTGTGTTCATGAACTGCCATGGATATGGATTATGGAGCAGTAACATGGGTGACGAAGAATAAAAACAAAGATTGTCATGGCGCAAATAAGAGCTTGTAAATAGCTGTTCTTTTATTCATTTAGCGTTGTCAGTGTTTATCATTGTCGTTATTTACCTGTTGAGTTCCCCAACTTCGTCCGTACATTAGGATTCCCAAACTCCAATTGTTCACCCTCCCCAACTCTTCTACAATAGTTCAATCAGACACGGGCACAAACAACTGTTTTCATTTTTTGTCGTTTTCTGTCTGCTCATTTGATTGGATCGGACGGTTAAGCTGAGGCTTGTACTCAAAAGAGTTTTGACTTTTGATTCTTTGAAAGACAAATGAAATGTCTGCTATCTGCCGCTAATAAATGGAGGGCCACCAGTCCGGCCAAGCAGAGCCCCGCAACCCGCCCGCCATAATTTGTCACGACGTCGCTCAGGTATAATTTTAAAATGTATTAGAAACAACATCACTCATATATAATAACTGAATAATATTATATATATATATATATTTTAAAAATTACTATAAAAATAATAATTACATTAAATTTAATTACATATATCATATATAAATTAATTAATTATAATATATATATGATATATCCTCAAATTCCCCTTATTAGCACGCTATATCAAAATTCTTAATAGACACATATAGGATAATAGAATATAA